>JAQFZH010000157.1:0-46641 GCA_034695485.1 Entomobrya nivalis | reverse complement strand
GTAGCATATGGGGAGGGGTCCAAAAATCGTTTTTACTTGGCTATCGAAAACTTTAGTTTTCGGGCGTTCTGCTCGTTACGTATAAAAGCCTACGTAACTTTATACTTTACTTTGTTGTATTTTTTCAAATATTGAACTAAAAAAAGTGCACTTATAGCAAATCTCAATAGAACAAAGTTGAGAATATATACTCCTATTTTAGACATATATTTCTCTGAGAAGAAGTGAAGACTGCGATGCGAAGACAATTTTCATTGTTGGTTTCTGTCTTTTAATATACAATTGCCTGCTTTTTTGATGTCCTATTGTAACATCAATCTTCTTGTTGATGATTACACGGTTTGGTCGTTCTTTCAATTCATTCGTAAAAAAAGGAAAAAGTAAGTAAAGCGTGTTGGAATGAAACTAGAAAAGAAACAATGAAAACTTTACAATGAAATAAGAGCGTTTTTTTCTTATATGTAAGTTTATGCAACAATTAAAAATTAAATAAGAGCAAATATAGTAGGAGAGCAAAAGAGACTAAGAACGCCGCGGCACTAGTTTTTTTTGTTAGAAGCCAAATCACAATGCTTTTCATTATCATCATCATGTCATTTCCTATCGGATCATCAGAAAAAAAAATGTTTCAGTTTGCATGGATTACTTAAATCAAAAAGTACATAATATGTAGGTATGTAACGTAATATGTATCGTTGCTACTTTATCACCAGTGAGTGTATGAAAAAAGCAACAAAAGCTACATACACATACATAATGGTAATGATAATAGGTTGATGATGATGATACGTTTTTTTAATTTATAATTAAATGCAATTGATTTGCCATGTACATAATTTAAGAAAGGAAAAGGATAAGGATAGTCAAGGATGCTTTGAGAGTTGAGAATTGTGAGACGTGCCAATGGCTAAAAGTGTAAATTTTTGTAAGCTTATCTTGTTTTAGATTGAGTTGGATAAGAGGAAAAAAAATGTAAACATAATTTAATAAAATTTGAATAAAAAACAGAAGAGTAAAGACCGATGGCAATTTTTGTATCCTGTTTTAAAATAATTGTAGTATCATGTCGTATAGACGTATAGTTTGCAGGTAATCGTAATTATGTTTAAAGTAAAAGTTTCAGATTTCTAATCTATTAAAAATTATTATCATTACAATTAGTTAATTGATTTTGTAAGAAATTACCTGTTTTATGCAAAATAAAAAAATATATATTGTGCGAGGTAAAAGGAAACCGCGGTTGCAGCTTTTTAGCTAATTATGTTTAAAAATAGAATTTATTTTTTAAAAAACTTGTATTCATGTCAAAATTATCAAAGAACTAGAAGACCTGCGTTTTCAAATAAGTATGCATATAATATACATATGCTTGCCTCTGGTTTGTTCTTTTACAGTAAGTCAATAAAATCAGCTCACCGAACCAGTTCATTGGGGAAAATGTTTTAATTAGAGTTCATGCACTTGTTTTACATATGAATGATTTTATTTTAGTATGAATCAACTTATATTTTGCTCGCAGTTTTTTTTAATAATCTTTTTGTTTTTGAAATACCGTTTTAGTTGGCACCGCTGCTTTAATGATAAATAAATATATTGACTAGCATCTGTAAAAATGTTTTATTGTTGCACGCATACACGCCTACGCCTACAACAATCAACATCAGTTCCATTCTATCCGCATCGCCAACATTGTAACATTGAATATACTGTCGTTTAGAATTAAGATGTGCACAGTGATTAAATTTGATGTAAAACAAACCGTTTTTTCTTCGAAAAACATTAAAAGTTTAATGATGTTATGTAAAATATATGGGAGGTCTGTGTATTGTTTGCAAGGAAGGGAAGCAAATAAGTAGGTTCCTGGTCTGTTGAAGAAATCAATAAAAAATGCAACGACTTTTTTAAAAGAGGCACACACGTAAACATAAAACAAGATACATACCTATTTAATAGATTGTTAGGCAAGGCAAGAGACAAAGTAAACAGTAAATATTTTAATGATGAACGATTAAATAAGTTGTCTAATTGGAAGAAGAGGAATCGTCATAATATTGAATATATTCTAGTCATCTTATTACATGTTTGGTTTTGTTGCATAAAAATACTTGAATAAAAAAGGTATAGGGAAAAGGAAGTCTAAAAGGGTAACTCTGAGTACTTTTGTTGGCTATTACTATATACAAACAAGTTATTAATAATTACAAGATAATTACAATTGGTTCATTTAAAGTATTATGTAAATTTTTCTCTAGAGTAAAAAAAATCTTGAGTGCTGGATTGGATTGTTTTGTCGTGCTAAACAAGCTACTGCACAGCAATGACAGTGATGTGCAACGCAACGTGAATCAAAAAATATTTATATGGGTTACGACGATGATGGCTGATGACTTTTTTTTAAATGAAAAAATATGGCCTAATTCCATGAAAATGAAAAAAATGCAATAATACAAATCGTTTTACTCTCTCATGGTTTGTTAATATGACGGTTAATGGTAAAAAACAAGTATTTGAGTGCGAGTGAACTGAATAACTTTTTTATTTGGTGACCAACTCTTTTTTGTCGGATTCATAAAAGACGCTTTAAACTTTTTTTCCCAGCTTAATTATTATCAGTGGATTTTTATCTGTAATTATTCTGCTGGGAGAACAAGCATCCTAAATGCTTAATAGTGTGTCAGTCAAGTCATGAAAAAATGAATGATTATGATTATAGGCCGGATGACAGGCTAAAGACTACATCTGATTATGACTGGCTGACGAGAGACGCTGTAAAAAACGCAAACAATTTAGCAAAACTTAAAGTTAATCTAATCAAGATTTTAAACCTTTAGTTTGTTACGATGATCATTGATTATGATTATGTATTTGAAAAAAATACGTCCATTAGCTAATTTGTAAAAATGCTTTACTTCCGTGTATGTCATCAACATGAACATGATTTGATCAATGATCATGTTCATGTAACAATTTTGTACAGCAAAAATCTGTTGCATGAAACAAAATGGAATAAAAATGGACATTTTACTACATATTGTAATGTTTGCTATAATATATTTGATTATAAATTTTTATGTATGTATATATATATCTATTAGTAAATCTTTGTGCCATATACACTTTGTAATTTCCTCAAATTTATGTCAAGTTAAAAGAAACGGATGAAAGGATGTAAAGAAAAGAAAGAAAACAAAATAATGAATCATGGTAAAAATTTGAGAGCAAAAAGCAGCGAAGAGTAAGATGAGATAATTTTACAAATTACACGGTTTAACGCAACGGTAAACTCTGGTTCGCTGATTCGTAGTGTGTTTGTTGGTCATCAGCATATTTGAAATGACTTGACTGACTTACTGTCAAAAGTAAGTACGGATTTACAATTTACAAAAAGATGACTTTGGCGAATAATGATTATATTATTTTTGAATGATAATACAATGCGATATGGACAATGACCTGACCTGCTTCCACCTCACTTATAAATCTGTTCTCTGTATTTTTTAAATTTTAAAACCTATGAGTTGACTTAACTGTTAGTTAAGTGTTTGAACTGCATTTAAACTTTGTAAAAATACAACATTGCAATTACAGGTTAAAAGTTCCTATCGTGTTTTAAAATCAGATAGTGAGTATATGCATGTATGTATGTTTAGGTACAAGAAAAGGATTTATCTATTCCTGCTTGATGTGTTGTCGTGTGTGTGATGTGACGGCGACGGCATATAATACCGTTTCCTCTTGTATTTTTAATTATGAAGGTTAATTCGTTTGCATTTAAACGCTGACTCAAAGTAAGATGAAAAAATGCTTAAATTGCAACTCACGCAAGCGCAGACTAATTTTTAAGAAGATTTTTTTTTAAAGAGATGAGGTCAGTGTCGAGCAAATGCGTTTCACATTCACACTGTGTACGCATTACTAAACTGGATCACTTGATGCAGACAATGCGAGGATTTTTTTTCCTGAGTCAGAAAAATGAGAATTCAAAAAAAATCAGACTTCATTAAACACCAGCGTCACCGTCGCCAGACGCCAGCAGCAATTAGAAGGGTCAAGATCGCCAATTGAAGGGTCCACTTCTACTGGTCTACCTATGTAAAATAATTGCTATTGCCACATATGACTTTTACTCCAAAACTTTAAACGCATGTTTCTAGCCGAAGTATTTTATCGTTTATCTAGAAAAAAATTATTCGTACCTGTCAAAACGTGCTCTTTACTAATGTAATGAAAAGTGAAGAAAAAACGTTCGAGATACATATTCTTTAGAAAATTTAAATTGGCTAATTTTCTAAAACAATGCACACTAGATTAGACTTATTACACAATATACTATCCTTAAGTATTTCCAATTTGTCACAAGGTCATTTGTATACATATACATGTCCAAATTGATCATCTTGTAAAAATATAGCAAGTAGGTACTCATTCTTTACGTGCCTTTAATGATTATTATCATAATTTGAAAGTATACGTAACGTATTCCCTTAAATGATCCACTTAAAAGCTTCATTTTTTATACATGTACCATGCAAACTGACAAATTCACTCTTTAAATCTACCAATAGTACTAATAATACACACACCTATCATCACGCATCAATCAATTTTAATTATTACACATAAAAATTTGCATAAGTACATTCACCACCTGTCCACCGCCACAGTCGCTAGTCAAATCTACACACGTGGTTTTTTTTATCAGAAATAAAGTTGTAAGTTTTTTATGAGTTCATAATTTGCTCCTAACTCATTTAAATAAATTGTAAATGCATTACTCTTTCATGCATGTCACATCATTAATCAGGATCAATTTCTATTTTTACCGTTATCACCATCCAAAATCTTAAGCATGACAAGACAAGCCAACTGACACGCAGTAAAATATACATATAAACAAACGACAACTGTTTTAATCTTGGTCATAAATTCAGAGCTTTTTTTAATGAAATGAAAGCCTTCTTCAATCTGAACGACAACAAACACACATGTTACCTGTTAATACTGAAGTTTATGCGTACTTAAAACTTAATGAAACGGTAATGCACGCATTGCATGCCTAATAAGGATTTACTTTTTTGTTGATACAGTTCACTTCTCATCATAGTTATCATCATACGCATGTCATTCTTCTTTTGATGATCATCCTCACTCAGAAAGACACAGTTATCTAATCTCGTATTTTTTTTTCTTGATTTTTATATAAAAATGTCATTTTATTTTTATCATCATCATTACAAAACTAGATGCTACACTGCTGTTTGTACTTTACTACAATTCACGCTCGCTACATACCACCGATGAGATAAGATGTTTTTGAAAAATATATATTAAATGTAATAAGTAATGTGCATTCACTCTCTTTACCCTTTCATTTCAAGAGTAACAAAACAAGTTGCAAGAAAAACCACAGCTAATCCGCTTTAACCAACCAAATATATACACACACACCTTTACTGACTTTACTGAGAGACTTAAGGAATATTTTTTTATATCATATCATGCGAAGGAAACTCCTTTGCCGTTTTTCTTAGTTTTATCTCCCTCATTTTTCAAAAGTCCCTTTGACTTTTTCTTTTTTTGCAGTTAAAAATGATGTGATGTGTTGGTGTAAAATCTTATCTTTACTTGAATGTAGACACGTTACTGGTAAAAAAGGCTTATGATTATGCATGGATGAATGGATGCATGTCAGTCAGTCAGGAGGAGTGTACTAATCTTGCCAGATAGCAATGAAAAAATTGTGTAATTATTTTTCAGAAAGGGTTGAGTTGTTGTTGGTACTTTTTAATTTCTTTCTTCATCAAAATGACATGGCGTTTTTTTCTCTGATCCCTCGTGTATCAGCAGCGGACAAAAAGATAACCAGTTGATTTGATAAGAATGAGGAGGAGGATGATGCGTGTGGTGAGACAGAGAGAGAGAGAGAGGAAAAGGGTGTTTTAGTGCTACTGTTAAAGATAATTTAAATCTTCGTTAGTTAGGTTAGCAAACTGTAAAATAATTGATAATTTCGAAAAATCTGTCTTGCTATTCCTTTTTCACAAAGTGATTAGCAAGAAGAAGAAGAGTGCAAAATAAATTATGAGTTTAGACAAGGGCGACAACGGTGGTTGTCGTACTACAACACAGCTAATTAATGAGATATTTTTTATTAGATTTAAATCTGAAAATGAATGAATAAAATGAAGAAGCGCCACTCACTTCAATACCTGACGTGAATGAAATCTTTTGGACAAGAAAATAATTGCGTATGGACTTGGCTTAAGTTGGCGATTTTCTAAAGAGAAAAATGAAAAGAAAACGAGTAACATGAAAAAGCCTAAATAAATTTGAAATGAGGTGTAATATGAGTACATTCACTTCTTATTCTTCTCAAAAACTGATCTAATGATGAGGTGAGGACGATGGACTATGGACCAATGGAAACTAGAAAATAGTAAAAAGGATGAGATAACTCTTTTGCCAAAAATGTAAACAGCCCATTGCCCAGCTTGTTGCATGATAAAAAATGGCAATGGGCATACGCACGCGATACTTAAATCAAAATTATATTGCACGTCATAAAAAACGCATAGAACAGAACAACTGACTGAGTGAGTAATAATTTTAAAAAAAATCATAAGCACTACATCAGAATTAGGATTTCTTTGTGGTTTTTATTTCTTTTTTGAGTTTCAGTTCACTGCAAAGTGCAAGTGCCAAACAGGTGGCCAATGCAATTATATATTCTTTTATTCTTTTAAAAAGAAAGCAAATATACATAAAAAGAATATGATTATAATGAGGCTTGTCTGTATTTAGTAGTTTTTAAACCTTTTAGGCTTTATTTGGAAAAAAATATATCTTAAAGAGAAATATAATTGGTGGAATGGGAATCATTATTAAGATGAAAAACTCTTTTCCCAACAAAATCCAAAGTACCTTCAGCGACCTCAGCTCAGTTCAAAGAGTATTTAAGAATTTTTTGATTGTCTGAGAGACTTTTTCCCCTGTTATTTTAGTATCCTGTGAAGCTGCTGCCACATTCATAATTAGCTTAAAAAAGAAGGAAGGCTTTTTTGCTTATTATTATGTGTCAGTATGTAGAAAAATGTGTTAAAGTGGTTAACAAACTAACTAACTGATTCTCTTGTTTTTCTCATACTTATTCTGCAATAACCAAACCAGCTACCAGAGATTTTTCTCATGACTTACTGTCGTGTCAAGCATGAAGCACTTTGCTTCATTCATCAACTGCTAAACAGGATCTTCTGTTTTTATTAAAATAGGATCTTATTCCATCTTCCCTTAAACCTTTTGTCTTCTCATACCATTTGTTTTACATGGACTTGTATATACACCATACAGGATGATACAGTTTTTGCCTATATCCGTTTATATCAAGTTTATATAGGTAACTAACACAATGCTTTTTTGCACTCAAAGTTTTTCTTCTTCTTTTAGCTCAAATCCGCTTATTATCATCCACTTTAACTAACCACACAACAAGCCTCACATCCTATGAAAATACCTTTACTGTTTTGTTTTGATTTGTTGCGATATAATTTGCTTGACTTGACATAACTTCTTGAAGGCAATTTTCACTTACGTTTCAGCCAGTCAAGCTTTTGAGCAAACTATAAAATCACTTCAAGGCAGTAAATTATGAATAAACTAATTTTCTTGCCATTCACCATTACATTGCCAAAATACAGTATTTATATCTGTTTTTACTTATTTTTCCCATCATAATTCATTCAAAAGTTTTAAATGCTTTAGTTTAACCAACCTAGGAGAGAAGCGAAGCAGCCAACCACTGTAAACAAATTGAATATTACGCAGTTCTCAATGTTACCTCTGTTTTACATGGCCTTCCATCATGAAAATTTAAGATTGTTATGAATCTGTAAGCTGCGCACATGCTTCAATAAATGCATGTTATAAAATCAACATGACAAATTATCTTTTTCCAATTTTCCAACCACACACATCTTAAAAATTGTGTCATCAAAAATGATATAAAGCTAAATTAGATATTTCTTTGTAAAAATTTCAAAATTTAATTTTCTACCTAGTCACTTTTCCATTTAACTCTAATTATGGCTTACTCCATCCAAATTTTTAATCTTGAAGTATTTTTCAATATGAAAATTACCTTTTTCCTTTCATCTTATTAGTAAAATGTAGACTACACATATGTCGGATTGACTATGGTCTCTCTACTTCTTCTCTGACTAGTTAATATTGCGCTAAAAAATCGTTTATTGTTGTCAGCCAGCATCATCGTGATGATGGTAAAGCATTATTTATCCCCAGCAGTTATATTATATGAACAAATAAAATCAACTAATGATTTCCCATGTTTTTTTCTTCATTCCTCTGCTTTGTACTTTTGAACGGCAGACATTTGTCGTTACTGCCGAGCCATATAGCTGTAATTATAAAACATTGAAGCAAATAGTAAATCAGATTTTTTCTTAAATTAAAACCTGACACTGCATTTCTATTTCTACCTCTCTGTTCTGTTGTGTCGTTGTGTGTGTGATTGTACCTGGGTTTCTTTCAGAGAACAAGTCAACTAAACACACAATACAAAAAAATGACAAAAGGATTTTCTAGTAATTTTATTTACTTAGTTCCACTAGAACTGCTGCTCTAATAATATAATTCCCTAGTGCACCTAAAAAAATACAGAATCAAACACAAAAAAATATGTTATCTGCTCATCATCACTACACACATTACACAGCACCCATCCTTCTAATCTCAATCGACTTATCATCATCATCGCCAACAACGAATGAAATATCTGAAAGAAGAAGAATTGCCATCATTCTTGCAAGTTGCATGCATGTTTCACCTTTTCATCATGATGATTATATTAAATTTTTCTTCTGCATGCATCATAATTCATGACGATGCACGTATTTAAATAGGTACGCTTGCGCTGCGCTCAATAATAATAACAAATGGGAAAATAATTAGGTACAACATATTTAAGTATAATTATTTATTATGAAGACGATTGTCGCTTTTTTATTAAGACTTCTTGTCATTTATTTGCAAAAAAAAAATGTTGTGTACAGGAGGACAATCATAAAAAGTAAATGATAAAAAAAGCGCTTCGTTTTTATTTCTTCCCGTGTATTTTATATATAAATATACATGTTAACTATGTTCTATAGTGAAGAGCGTATTTAAAGTTAAAAATGAAAAGTAGAAATAAACTTTATAGTGAACGTTGTAGTTTTTTTTGTCTTGTTGACATGAGATATGAAGATGAGATATAGTTTATTTTGAAAAATGGATAAACAATTATATTGCAACTTTATTTTTCTTCTGTTTTGCGGTGTGGCGTGGTATATAAATATGTATAGCGTGCTTGGCAAGAGTAAAAGAATTAAAATTAAAGCACGGTTGCAATTTTCTGTCAAAATGATAGAGTTAAAGGCACCATAAAAACAGCAGCAAGGGCCTGAGGTGAGTTACTTGCTGAGTAAGTTGAGAATGATGGGGTATTACTATATAATAGGGCGTAATAAGAAACGCATAACGTAATATATTAGTATTGAATCTACACAGGAGGCACCACACTGCCAACTGCTGCGCTTTTGTATTTTTTGAGTTGGTTAACGCTGCGCTGCGGTGGTATACGCTGTTGCTGTCATGTAAACGCAACTTAACTGGCAGATATTGTTGGGGATTGAAAGAGTGAGGATGATTCTTGTGAAGATCGTGATGTAAGTACGTTTATGAGGTTGCATCGTGATTTTATATTTGAGTCACCATCACACGACGCACACGAGCAGCGTCAGTTGTTGGTAAGCAGCAGTGTCAAATGTACATACGAAAAAGCACCTGTCATGCCAAGCCAAAAAAAAACCAAGCCATCATGCAAAAACTCCGAAATGACTCATTTATTTTAAATTTTGTGTTTAAAGCAGAATAAATTTGTGATGTCTGTGTAATACTTTTTGATGTTTTAAGTGGAAAAGTTTTTTTGCAAGTTGGCAAATTAATGGATTTGTTTTAGCAGGTTTAGGTTGTTACTCCAGTAGTAGTTGTAATTGTGTAAATTATGGAGAAATTTTCCCACGAGAAACTTGACCAGCAACTTACAGGAGAAAAACATCGGGAGGATTTTAGTTGGAAATCGTGATAGTCGTCATTATCAAAGAAGACAAGCAATTGTGATTGTTGCAGTCATTCCCTCTTTTCTATATAAAAGGAATAAAACGCACTTTGTTCACGTAAAAATAAAGCGTTTGTGATTCTGTGTGACCCTAGATATATATTTCTCAATACGTAAACTTTCTTGTCTGATGCTGTATTTTTAAAACCAACTTGTTTTAGTTTTCTTGGAATGGCCAAGTAAAAATGAATAATTTCCGGTGGCGGTTCATTCTGATATTATTATAATATGGTGAAATGCAAAAGAGTGTAAATGCCCTCTTGAGATTTTCATTGTCTGTTCAATATACGTTGTCTGGATAAGGTCAAAAGTACAAAATGGTGTTGCCAACTAAAAAACTCGCTTCGACGCTTCATCCTTTTACTGTACTCGTTCCAGAGGAAGACGGGGGGCTACAAGCATTCGGAAGAAGAAGACGAGGAGAAGGTGATGGCGGTATATCCTCAGGTGCAAATGGGAACTTTGATGTGAAAAATAATCAGTTTCACAATCATAATCAAAATAGATGCAACACGATACATGTACCAAGCAGACTCAACAGGAGAGGAACTGAGCATGGGAATGGGAATGTTAATAGGAGCAGTTGTACATTAAGTCGTATAGAAAAGCTGTCTCCTCCTCCACAACCACCACCTAGACCTCCTCCTATGATACCTATTATTAAACCGGGAGAAATAGCTGATGCTGTAAATAAAAATAGTGATGAAGTTGCTGATACGGACGGAATAGGACCAACTCCGCCACAGAAAAAGCAACGAATTTCTGGAACAACTACACTTGCTGAGGAGCATCGGACTGGGAAAGAAATAGAGAAAAGAAGAATTGAAGCAGCGTTAGAGGAGCAAAAGGCTACTGAACTTAATCTTAATAAGGATAACGATTGCAATAATAATAGTGATAGTGCTGCTCCACAAGTTTATGATGGAAGCAACAACAAAATTTTGAATTTGCTCAATGCGAAGAATTCCAGTTTCCTGTCAAATTGCTCATCCGGCAATTCCTCTTGCAATACTAATAATAAGTTTTCAGAAGATGAATTATTTCTGGATTTGAAGTCGCGGTTTTTGGAAAAGCATTTTCGAACTATTTTAAGGTCTCAGGAGTCAAAAGAAAGTAGAATTTTTGGGGGAAGTGGAACCTTGACTGCGGCAGACAAGGAAAAAAGAGCACAACAATCACAGGACGCAAATATTAACAAATCTGGAAAAGATGGGGCGACTAAAGATTTTCCTACTAAAAGTAGTAATGCTTGTAGTACGTTGCTAAAATCGCTCAGATTTGTGACCGTGGAAAGGCCAGAGCCACAATTAGATTTGCCTCGTACAAGCTATTTTAAATCGACGAAACAAAAGTTTTTGAAAATGCACGACCAGGCAAAGTTGAGAGTGGCGGAGAGGTACAGGAAGCTTTGTGCTAGTTTGAGGACTACGTTATGGCCACAATTGCATCCTGTTCAGGTGCTCGTGGAAATTCTACTGAGCAATGTTTTCATGCTGTTTGTAGCCCCGTTTGTTATGTGTGCGGTGATGCTTTTGTGTGTGGTGAGATTTTGTATTGGAGCAATTTTGAAAATTAGGTAAACATTTAAAAATAAAGTTAATCAAAATTAATTAATGGAAATTTGAGGATTTTGTTTCTAATTGACTTGACTTTCAAATTTCCATGTGTATTAAAGGTACAAGGGACGATACCACTTGATGTCAGGCTCTGACGCTGCCTGGGCCCATCAGTCCTACGCCAACGACAATTCCTTCCTGAGCCTCTATGTGGTTCAGGGAGATTGCTCCATATCTCGCATAAGAGAACGCATATTGAAATCCGTTATCAATTGTCAAGATCCTCAATATCCCGGAAAATTAACGTACTCCCGACTCAAATGTCGTATTACCGAGAAATTCGGTTTTTACTGTTGGGAAACCCTACATCCCATGGACTTTTGTATTGATGACCATGTTCGTTACATAACGAATGATCCTAGTGCGGTGTTAACTCAAGAGCAAGTTTTACGTGAAATTCAAAAGTTTATTGACCAGCCCCTTCCAGAGGATCAGCCTCAATGGCAGATTCTTGTTGTGCCAAAGTTTCTCTATAATCGAGACTACTATCCGGTGAATGATGACTTGGATGATGATGGTTTTGGGAATTTTGATACAATTACAGTGAAAAAGAAGCCGGCTAAACATAATAATAACTTTTACACGGGGAATCATTATTACGCTTTGGTGTGGCGAATTAATCATGCACTTATGGATGGGATTTCTGCTGCCAGTTGTCTCCAACATTGTATAGCCGACATGCCAGTAAAACTCACGATTGACCCTTTGCAAAGTCTCAAGGTTCCAATTGGAATGACACTTTTGATGTATTTGAGAATGGTGGTGTTTGGACCAAGATCCCTACTCAGATCAATGTTACACAGGGACCTGAACTGCTTCCATGGTCCAGGTTTAACTGGTCCAAAAACTTTGGCGTGGTCCAGAGGAATTAATTTAGAAACTGTGAAGACCATCCGGAAGAGGAATGAGGGGACCACCACAACTGCTGTATTGGCTAGCGCGGTTGGAGGAAGTTTGCGGGGACTGGCACTTCGAAAAAATAATCCCGTTCCAAGCGAAATCCGTGCGGGAGTCACATGTGCACTTTTGCCCTATCCTAATATTAAGCCGCAAAATAGATTTACTGTGGCGCATTTAAAGTTAAAGTTGGACTCGGAGTCGAATAAGGAGAGATTATTGTCAGCGACAAATGCTGCAAAGGAGTTGGTGAGGAGTGCGGATATAATTAAGAATTTTGAACTAATTAGAATGGTGGGACTGGTTCCAAAGAAAGCTATTCCGTGGTTTATGGAT
This sequence comes from Entomobrya nivalis, assembly GCA_034695485.1. Classification (NCBI taxonomy): domain Eukaryota; kingdom Metazoa; phylum Arthropoda; class Collembola; order Entomobryomorpha; family Entomobryidae; genus Entomobrya; species Entomobrya nivalis. Next base: position 33,621 of record JAQFZH010000157.1, on the reverse strand, counting down.
AATTGTGAGGCGACAGTGCTTATCAGCAATATTCCAGGACCGATGGAAGAGTATACGATTTTCCAGGGACAGAAATTGGTGGATATTGTTGGTTGGAATACTATAAAAGGAAATACAGGTAAAAGCTTGCTTAAAACACAAAAATTAAAATTAATTAATTAATCAGTAATTAAAAAGATTAAATGATTTTCTTTTTCTAATCTTTAGCAATTGGAGTATGTTTATTCAGCTACGCGGGAAGGATAAGAGCTGGAGTGATAGCGGACAGCTCAGTACTTCCCAGTTCCACAGATGTTCCTGCACTTATCGATGAGTTTGAAAAGGATATTGTCAACTTTGCAAAGGAGGCGGATATAAAGGAGAAGGATGTGTTCATGGATGCACTCTAAGTTGATTATACAAAAAATGACAATACAAAAAATACATTCTCGCTCATAATTACTTTTTTGAAATTTTACTGTGTACATAAATTATATACATTTTTTATGCTTGTATCTTTTGTACAGAGACTGTTGTGTAAAACGTGAATACATTTTTGTTAATGAAAATGGAGAAAAGCGAATGTTGCAAATAAAATACCTTTTTTAGCCATACAACATATAACTTTGGATGAGTATAAGAAATTTCATTATATTTTTTTCACTATGCCTGCATAGTCGTTAGCGTGCCAGCCACCAATTAACAAAATGGCATTCTCTGACATCTAACGAAATCATCTGCAAAAGGTTTGGTTGAGTTTCGTTCCACAAAAGTTATGTAAAAAATAGGTGCTTGTTGAGGAATTGCTAGATAATGTTATTCGTGGACATAACTGTTTGTACAACTTGCTGAGATTGATGAAGTGGAATCGAAACAATTGGAAGTAAAGCTTATCCAATGGAACATTCATTGGGAATAGGGATACCATCTTGGAGCTCTCCAAGCGAGGAAGAATATCCATGGATTGTGGTATGGCTAAACTGGCCATTTCCATCACCAAGCCTCGATGGCGCAGCAGGCAGCGCGTGAGTCTCATAATCTCAAGGTCGTGAGTTCGATCCTCACTCGGGGCAAATTTTTGCTTCCGTTTTTTTTTGCACAAATTGAACTTACTTTCTTCTTGCACTTTGATCTGTGGTGCACACAATTGGTCACGATTAAATGAATAAATGTAATGGCATTTAAACTATCATTTTTTATGAAATAGGCTTGAGAATTCTCCGTGCGCAATAAATAATGTATGCTTATCGAGTATCTGTATCGTATTAAAATTTGTTTATTCAAAATTCACCACTTTAACTTAAAACACAAAAAAAACTAACATGAACTACAATAATATGCCACTTAAAATTAATCTCTAAATCTATAATAAACGCTATTAAAAGTCATCTACATTATACTTTAGTAAATTTATAGCGACCATGCATTCGATAGTTTGTAGTGGACTCTTCCGTGTAATCTCAACAAACTATTTTTAACCGTTTGTAAAAAAATCGATGATGTGTATACCATCCTTTAATAGTTAATTGGGTGGTAGCGGTGGAGGTTGATATGAAGACGATCTACCGGAAGAAGGTGGAGGAGGTGGTGGGTAATACCCCTGTACTACAGAAGCAGGTGGGGCTACGTAACCTACTGGTATCGATGGTATTACAGGTGGGGCTACGTAACCTACTGGTATCGATGGTATTACAGGTGGGGGCGGTTGTGCAAAGTTGCCCATAACAAATGGGGGTTGTGGTGGCTGAATAGCCACTTGAGAAATTGCTGGATGTTGACTGCCAACAAATTGGGAAGGAACTGGAGGGAGCGCTGCATTTTCTATTGGAGTAGACGTTTTGGATCCACCTACATTTATAAAATTGAAACTTGCATTAATTAACTGGCTTGCTATTAAGTTAAATAGGATCTTAATTCGATTTTTAATATTTAAACAGCTTGATCTATACCTTGTGGAGTTACAAAATTCGTTAAAGGCGACATGTTGGAGGGAGAATGCACGTTATTATTCATTTTCATTGCATTTTGTTGAGGCGAATCTGGTGGACTTGAAGGCTGATTCTGTGAGTACATGTCCAAAACCTGGTGACAAATGTCCTCCAAAATCTCAATAGACATGTCTTGCACAAACATATCCCACCAACGGAGATGCTCCGGGCGTCGCCCCTCCCAGTCGACTACATCAAATTTACTAAGTTTCCCAGCTAGGTACATCAAAGCGATTGCAATTATTTCCGGCTCCCATTGAAGACACAAAGTGGTACATAAGCTGAAAAGTCAACATATTAATATTATTACAAGTATTACGTTATACACATAAAATCCAAGTGTAAATACTATGTAAAATGTATTATCGTATTTACTTACCTGTCATTTACAAACGTCCAGGCCATTTGCACCATTTTTTGTCTTCTTGTCTTATCACCTTTCAGAGAATTACCATACTTCACCAAAAACGTGTATGGGTGTTCCACGTCCAGATCAAATTTGATTGTTTGCAGTAAAATACGCTCGAGCGTCATTACTTCTTCCTAAAAAAATGGTTTTTATTTTTTTAAATGATTCAAGTTTCAGTTTTGTGTTCAAAATTTGCTAAATATTTTTTTTATTACGGTATGGTTCCTAGAGTCTGGTCCAGCTTGCATAAACTGCGCAAATTTAGGTGGCGGCAGTAGGTCACCAGCAAATTTGATAACATCTCTGCATTTCTTTGGTGTTTCTTCAGCTTTTCCAGCGAGGAACAAACAGGCACAAGCAGTTGGCTATAAAAGATAATTGATAGACAATTACAATAAAATGCCATAACCAGTGATTTTGTACTTGAATTTTTTAAGTTTAACTAAGATAGTTTTTAACTTAATTATCACTTACATATCTTGCAAAATCCTGGAATGTGTGAAACATGTAAAACCGGTGAAAGTAAACTGACGCAGTGGCCATCGTTGCCGGACTAAGGTTCATCGCGTATCCCAGTTCCCTTATAAATCGGATCCCTTCTCGTCTATATCTCTGTTCCGTATCCAGCGGAAGTCCTTTTTGGACTGAAGGAGGACTTCGCAGCTCCCTCTTGTCGTAGCACCATTTTACAATGTTCGTCATTTTGACTAATTGCCTTATACAAAATTAATTTCTCCAGTACAAAAATTAATACAATGTAATTGTATTTGTATCAGGAACACAGTGAAAGTTTCCTTCAAAGACTGGAAGAAAGGAAGGCAACTTTTTAAGCTTTAGAACTTGCACATCATCTATATATGTAAAATATATGTGTTTTTATTAAGCTCTAGCCTTTCTCTAATCATTTATTTATCACAGAATAATTTATTCAGGTGAAGACGTGTCAGCAGTGTCATCACACCACAACCGGCACCACACAAGGAAGGAATGGTGTACTCAATAAACTCAATGTATAGCAAGTGTACCATAAAAGTGCAGAGATTCTCTATCAGTCTTTTTTATTGAAGGGTACCACAACCTCAGACCCAGACAGTTTTGTAGGGTAAAATGTATGTATGGGTTAACAGGTAGCAATTTTGTTCAATCTCAGTTCAGTCAGTAGTCAAGTCAGTCAGTCCCTGGTGGGTGGTGGTGGTACATTGTGAAGAAGTGAAAGACACATTGAAACTGAATGTATGCATTTGCAGCATGCAAAAGAAACGATTTCTTCTTACCTGTAATTTAAGTTAGCACCTTTTGCCATAAAGGTAACATGGGGCATGTACAAATCAACCTTGGTCTATTATAACATCAGCTGCTGGCTTCTTTGGATTTTTTAGGCAGATGGATAAGTGCTGTAGTTTTGTAACTTGTTAAAGTCCATGAGATTCTCGACAGCAGCAGCCAGCGCAGCGCATCATCGACTAGACTAGGACTAGAGACGCTGTATGAAAAATCCAATGTATGGAAAAAGTTGAAATTTTCATAAAGATGAAAGAAATGGAATGAGGATGCTTTTTTTTGTTATGCAAAATGCATGCATGCTAATTAAAATGTCATCATTCATCATGGCGGTTATTCTAGTGGTTCATCACACAAAAGATCTGTTGGATGACTTCAGTTGACATTCCTATATAACGAATTCTGCAGCTCTGCCATAAAAAGACATATCATTTATCACTAAAATTAGTAAAATTCTGAACAAGGTAAAATGAATGTTTACAATGAAAAGATTTTCATTCAATTAACCTTTATTTAAGTATTTTGAAAGCAATTACTTACTAATGATTGCTAAAATATTTTTTTAATTACAGAGTAAAATGGGTGCCACATTGAGCTCACCGATGGTTCTCGAAAACTGTGAGGTCTGCAATGACGCCATTCCATTTGTCAACCTGTCACAGCATCTACACTCCCACGTTGGTGACTACGTCGTCCAATGTCCAAATTATACTAGTTGTGGATTCTCCTCCATATCCCCAGAACACCTGGAAGCCCTTCACTTGCGCCACAATCCAATTTGCCTAGAAAAAGCAAACTTGTCAGTTGGACCGGAAGGACATTTTAAGAAGAAATGTGAAATCTGCACTTTTGAAACGGAACACTATCCAGTCTTAAAACAGCATCTTCGCACCACTCATTCCAAATGTGAGATTTCATCATCATGGCCATGTCCATTGCCCAACTGTGATTCAAGTTATCCCGTGCGTCAACTTACTCAACTCCACCTTGTGTCCCACATTTTTGAAGCACCTGGAACCAAACAGAAATGCAGTGTTTGCCACATTAGAATCGACAAGGATAAAGTGGAAGCCCATCTCAAAATTGGACATCAAGTTGAAGAAATTTTTCATTGTCAAATTTGTAATCAGAGAGTTGATACCCGAGTGGCTTTCATAGATCACTTTATGGACCACAAGGTGAACAAAGGTCAAGATATCTTACCTATTTACTGTGACATTTGTCAAATGACTGGCTTTTCGGGAGTTAATGCTTTACGGGAGCATTATTTTGTGGAGCATCAAATTGGCGACCAGTTTGAATGCATTTACTGTGATTTTACGACTGTGAAGAAATTTAAATTCGCACATCATATGAGAAGAAAACATGGAGAAATTTACGCTTTTTCGGAAAGACAACGTGCCAAGTTGAGAGCTTCACTGAATGTTATTTTGGAATGCGAAATATGCTTTGCAGGGAAACGGCCTATTCCCTTTTTCAATTCTGATGAAAAGTTAAATGCTCACAGGATTAAAGTCCATCGCATTTCGCAGTACAAATGTAGCGTATGTCACCAACTGTTTGTCAATCAAACGGAATGCTTACGTCATCAAAAGAAAATACATGGATTACGACCAGTGAAGAAGGTGGAAGATGTCAACCAGCCAATTAACGCCAAAGGAGAAATTTCAGAAATGGAAACCTCAACTGCAGGATGAATACTTAAATAAATAAAACTAAATTCACAATAAGTTAACGTTTGAGACTAATTAAATGTATTTACATAAATTTCACTGATAATTTTTTTTACCTTTTGTACAATTTTGATTTAATTAATAAAAAAACAAAAGTACTGACATTGACATGAGAATAATTGTCTTCATTTCTAAAATGGGTTTCTTTTCTGCTCCTTTCAAGGTGACTGCAACAAAGCCGTTCACGAAAATTTAGTTTTAATCTAATATTTCAAAAGGGTTAGGTTAGTATAATTGATTGCTAGTTTAACTAACCTGTTGAACATTTGAAGAACCCTTCAAGTACTTCCTCTCTACCTCACGACATTTGAATGCAATCTGCTGGCAACGACACCCCTGGTGGCAGTGGATGTCTGCAACTTCTCCATTAGGTCGATAAGCCCTGTCTCCCGTTTCCCTGCCTCGTCCACGGCCATGACCCATCCCTCTCCTAGGTTCGGATTCGCAGTCCATTTTCTTTAAAAGTAGCTTTAAATTAATTAAAGTAATGCAATTAATTTGACAGTTTTCTCTATTTTCTTAAAATTCAACAATGCAATTAAAAATATTAAAAAACTGATTAAAACAAACCCTTTAGCAGTTTCAAGAAAATTAGTACTAATGCTTGCAGGCTTTCACAGTTCACAATTTCAAAAAAGAACAAAACGCAATTTTTGCAAGGCCACTTATATTTTTTGAAGGTTAAATGAACATCAAAACACTCAGAATTAACTAGCGCAGCGATCGCGATCTAAAACCAAAATGATTTTATTGAAATGCTCTTCATGAAACAAAGCCGACCGACTCGACGACAAAAATGGATGGATCGAACCGCATCCATTTCCAGTACACGACTTTGATTGACTACGACTACGTTTTTTAGAGACGTTCGCCATCATGGAGTTGTCACTTTTTGCGTTAAATTTGCATATTTTCTTTGTATGTTTCACTGCATTGCATGAGCGTGTGCCTTCGTAATGCAGTGTGAAGCCTACTGCGTCAAAAGAATGCGCTTTAGAGAGCGACAGTAAATTGAACCAATCACAAGCTTCTTTCTCTCATTTGAATTTTTTAATAAAAAGTTCTCTAATCATCACATCAGCATTACATTACATTTTAATATAAAATAATTATGGAATCACTATTAAATCGTCCGTTTTTTGTTGTAGTTAGTTATGTTGGTAGAATTTGGGAAATAACATTTTTTTAAACACAGTGATTACAATTTGTGCGACTTTCGCATGTATCTTATCATAATTTCTTATGATGGTGATGATGTTCATGATAAGCATCCCTGATTCTCTTTTTCTGCTCCTCGGTACTACTCCGTCTAGACGGTTTACCGGATGTCAAGTCGTCTGCAGTTATGATTCTAGATTTGGTACTACCACGAGCCTGTTGACTAGTCTTACTTTTGGACAAACCTTTGCTATTGCTGGCATTCAAGTTATTACTGCGACTGGAGTGTTCCGGAGGTGTGGAAATGGGATCGTCAATGGTTTTACTGTGTTGGGAACTGCGGATTGCGTTGGAGGGTTGGTGGTGATTGCTACTGCGGGTATTGTTGTTAGTGCTGGTATTGTGATGACTGTGGCTACTGTGACGATGGCTGTGACGATGGTGGTTATCTGCTCGAGAAGTGGATGTGACAATGGCTTGTTCTCGATCACGCTCCCGGTCACGATCGTACAGCTCCTTTTCTTTCATCTTTTGAATTTCACGATTGCGAAGCAGGTCGGGGTCCTTCCAGTCGAATTGGTAGTCGTAGCGTTCATAGTGGCGGCGGAAGAGCTTCCGGAAAATGGAGCGGAGGAAGGTGTAGTCAGGGCTGTCGTCAAAGCGGAGTTCACGGCAGTGTTTTAGGTAGGCAATGAATTCGTATGGGTAGCCCTGTGATAAATTGAAGCAGTTAAAGTAGTCTTTACTCTGTTGAGTAAAATGGGTTTATACTTTATTTTTTAGTTGGGCGACTTACTCTGCAAAGTTCCTCAAAGGTTGTGGAATACTTGACCTCTGCGATTTTCTGGTACTTTTGCTTTTTCGTAGCTGCTTTTAAACCTTGCCAAGGGAGACTTCCACGAAGGAAGTAGAGAAAAATGTAACCTAAAGATTCCATGTCATCTCGTCGCCTGCAAAAACAAGGAAACATCGCAAAATGTAACATTAAATGGTTTGACTGGAAACAAAGCAGAAATAGTATCAGTCTCAGCTTACCCCTGTTCATATCCTCGATGAGCATTTATAGAAGCATATCTCGCAGTTCCTGTAAGACTCTTATCATCCCGAAAGGGAATATGCTGCCGAGTTCTATTATCCCTGTACTTCTTCGATAATCCAAAGTCAATCACATAAACTTTCGAAGTGGAGTCTCCCACTCCCATCAAAAAGTTATCCGGTTTGATATCCCGATGGAGGAAATTTTTCCCATGAATATATTCTAGTCTAGCAATTAACTGATCCGCCAAATGAAGCACGGTTTTCAGTGAGAACAATCTCTGTGAATAATTAAACAAGTCTTCCAGTGATGGTCCCAAGAGCTCCAAAACTAGTACATTGTAGTCCCGCACAATTCCCACCCATTTCACTTCCGGAATCCCATGTCCCCTCAAAATCTTGTAGACCTTGGACTCGTACAATAGCTGAGGATGCTTGGCCCTTACGTTTTCCATTTTCACGGCGACTTCCTCCGTGCCTGCCAGATTCTTGGCGTAGTAAATGTCTCCAAAGGACCCACTCCCTATTTTCCTAACAAGTCGATATTTATCTGCTATTATGAACTCAGAGGCACGTCCCTGAGTTTGTTGGTTCCGAATTCCACTTTTATTGGGAAGAATTCCTCCTGCTCCATAGTCATCATCGTCATCCCCATGATCGTCCCCTCGAACTACCCCCAAATTTTGTATGGGATCATCACTACGTTCATGATGATGATGGTGACGGTGGTGGTCACTCTCAAAGTTTACAGTGGACCGCTCACGGTTATTCCGTGAAGTCATATTTAACTCTAAAACAACTTGCTTCGGAACTTGTTCTTGTTTTTCTACACCTACCTTGTCTACTGGTTTATCTACTACTACTTCTTCCTTGTTATTATTAAGGTCTACTATCTCAAATTCATTTTCAGTGTTGTCATCTGAATAGGATTCCCACTTGAGTAAACTTTCAGATTCTTTTATTTTACTACTCAAAGTTATTCCTGCTCCTTCTTTGTTGCCACTGCGAACGCTCTTGAATTTGTCTTCTGTGCTTAGTAGCTTTTCGGAAAAACTTAGAGAATCGTCTGTTGTTCGGGGGGAAATTTGTCGATAGAATTTTCGATTTTGTTGTTTTGGTCTGGTGGAAAGGGGCGCATCCGATTTGAACGCATCATTGTACAAATACAAAAGGTCCTGTCTTTTCATCCTTCATAGTATGACGCGTTCTTTGCGCTCACTTTTAATTTTGAAATGTAACCTAACCATAATTAAAATTAATTCCTCCACGAATATAGTGCACAACTCTACTTGATCCGGTAAAAGTTTCCATGCAAATTTTTTTGTGGAATTTCTCCAAAAATTTACCATAGAACTGTCACCCGAGCTGACTCGGTTGGCTTGCCTTGTCAATGCTGAAAATGAAGTATAGAAGCCAATTATTAATTCTCTGTGTCCTCATTTTGTCCACTGGTCAAGCTGATGAGGACGATGAGAGAGATGATCCCGACGATGGTGAGCTAGAACTTATGAACCCTATTTACGATGGCAAATCCGTCAAAGAGTTGCTCGGCCTATGCAAAAACCTTCAAGCGTCCGAATTCTATACTGATCCTGACAAGAAATTGAAGCAATGTCCGGAGAAAGCCAACTGTATTAAACACTGCAACGAAAAACGAATTTCCCGACTGCGAGACACCCAAAAACGAGTGCAAAAACTGCTTGACGATTTAAGAGACTTTCACAAAATATTTTGGCAATTTTTCCCGTTAATTATAGTGATCATTCTTGGTGCTTATCTTATATATGTGAAACAATTCAATTGGAGAACTCTGCCAATAATTGGGAATGAATTTGAGCATGATCCCACCGATGGGTATAGGTATGGGCATTATATGTGGATGAAGTGGATCATTTTGGATAGCACACATCCAAAGTATTATGTGAAGATGACGGAGGACACGCCTGAGGTGGAGTATCGTCCTCAGAGTAAAGAAGAATGGGATAATGATGTGGCGGAAGACGAGAGTGATGACAATTTACACCCACCTTGGGATGTTAGGACAATTTGTGACATGACGGCAGATCCGGGAGAAAGATTGGATATTTATTTTAAAAGGGTGCAGTTGAAGTATCAAGTGAGCAAGCCAACAAAACGCGTGAAAGCGTACAAAAAGTTTAGGAAGCAAGAAGGAAGGCTGTAAAATTAAAAACACATTTCGCGACAATTTAAAATTTGATTGTAATTAAGTTTATTTAATAATTTCTTACTTAATAGAAAATTATAGAACAACAGCAATTTTATAAAACTAGTAAATAAAACTGTAAAGCTAGTAACATTATTTTTAAATCAGATCAACAGAAGGGGCAACTTGAGACGACAAACAAAATTAATCCCTTAATTAACTAATAACTCTTATTATAATTGGAAATTATTTCTTTACAAAAAAAATTAATGTTCAGTCTTGAGTCGTGTGGGTTTGCTTGCAAATTTTGTGGACTAGAAATCAAATCAGCAATCAAAATTATCTTCAATGCTTTTCTTCCACACTTTTGCTGTTTTCATTCCATTCTGGTTCTTCTTGTTGATCATCCCCTGCTTTTGCATCACTATTATTCGCCTTACTTTTTATATTTACATAATTATCCTGCTCCTCCCCTGCTTCATCCTCTCTTGGACCAAAGTGGAAATTATAAATGAGATCGGAGATGCACTTGAAAGCACTGGTTTTCTTTTTGTTTGCGTGATGGGAGGAGCCTCGTAGCACTTCGCATTCCACCATACCACTAGCCTGTTCATCGGGCAAAATGCAGCAAAATACTTGGGTTGGGATTTTAGTAGATAATCTCTGTGAGTCTCCTCCGCTTGTACCCATAACTCTGTCCTCCAACCTTTTCAACCAGTCTGCGTCCAAACTGAGAAGAATTTTATCAGTGAGGTCTGAAATTGTGGCGTCTCTTGCCTGGAACTCTTTTCCTTTATCAAGTCTCTTAGTACCTGCGGCATCAGACTCGTAATGCGTTCCCGCTACGAAAGCTAATAGTTTTTTAAGCGGCACAAATCCCATTGCGGCACCAAGTGCAATCCAACCTGCGATAAGGAAACCAACAAACATGGCGAAAACTACTCTCCGCATTAAATCCGCAGTTTCGTGATTGTTCACTTCAAAGTCAATGTAGCTAGCCATCAACCTACTAAAAAAACCGGGCTGTGGGGGAGGGGCTTGTGGACCTTCGAAGGTGGTCACATGTTTGTCCCATTCCGAGGTCATGGGTTGGAAAGGATTAAATATTCGATCGATAAAGAGGAACGGACGTGGGGGCGAATAGTACACCAAGTCTTGCGGATTGGACTGTTTTTGCTGCTGATATTGTTGTTGATGTTTTTGTACATTTTCTTTATGTTGTTGTGTCCGTTGGTCTGCGTTTTGTGTATAGGGCAATGGTGGTTGAGGTGGCTGATCACCTGCAGGCATCAAAACGACCTGTGCGGGAGGTGCTGGTGTTACAGGTGGAGCATCCAATCCTTTAGGTCCATATTGCTCCCAGGCTCGGTGCATTGCGGCTTGCATTGCTTTCTGAATTTCCTCGTGGTTATCAATATCCAATACTTCCACCACGTCACTTCTCATTTGAATTGGTTTTTGATGCTCTTGAGGTTTTGTTTTATTTTCCTGGATAAATATTTCATTTATCCCTTGATCACTCCTTTCTTCTTCCTTATCTGGGGACTTGACATTCTCCTGATAACCAACAGGATACACATAAAAGATATTAGGATCGTTGCCAGTTCCCCGTAAAGATCTACGACGTCGCCTCCTCCTTCGTCGGGGACCCTTGAAAGGATCGGTCACAGTGCCAAGCTGCAGGAGCTCCCTTTTCTTACCCAAGTTATTTGCGGCATGATCAGCGTAGATGAAATCCCAAAGGAAAAATTGATCATTGCCACCCCCGCTATCCATTTTGTCACTGCTGACCTCATCTATAGATGATGGTACAGCTCCAATTAGGTCTGCAGTGCGATACGCTTTATAATCTGTTTTTCTCGATGAATCAAGAAAGGCACTAGGTTTCACATGTACAGTTTCAAGTAAACGGTGGTGGGGGTTCGCTGCATTCACATCGTCACTGTCACCGTCACCATCAGCTCCTCCAAACAACTTCAAAGTTGCATGGTCATCACTTTCTTTATGTTCTGCTTCAATTTCAAAATTTTCAGGTTGGCTGGCTACTTGCTGCTGATGTTGTGCTGATGATGATACAAGTTGAGATAAAAATGAAAGAAAAGGGGTTTGTTCTTCAGGTTCTCCTATAACAATACCAGGACTAATTTCGTCATTTTCCAAACTAAATGAATTTCGTACAGGTTTGCGGTTATTATGGTTCACCGATTCTAGTTGACTCTCATCCTCTAAGTTTTCATCATCATCAATTCTATCTTCTTTTCCCTCAGGAGTTCGAATTATATCTTCCCTATCTTCTCCTTCCGCCGCCGCAGCGAAGCTATCCTTGTAAATTTCTATTTCAACAGTTTTTGGGGAATCACTGGGGAAATTGTCTTGAAATTCAGAGGAAACTGTTTGACAAGAACACTTGACAGTACCGGAAGGAGTTTTACTTGGTTTAATTAAAGACTGGCTTAGTTTTTCAGCTTCTTCTTGATGAGAAGCTAAAGATGGGGCAACTTGAACAAGGTCCCCAAGTGGATCAAGAATCGCTTCAACGCCTGCTGGTGACGCATGGCACTGATGATGAGAAATGAGTGAGTGGTGAAGTAGTAGAAAATGGAAAAGGAGAGAGATAAAAGGCTTCTGTGATGATGACGAGATCATAATTGATATTTCAAGTTGGGATTTTTAGGACTTTCGCTGTATGTGTTTTTTATGTACCTCCCTGCCTGGTCTGGTACATCAAGTTGAGCTCAGTGAAGTAAGTCGTTGCAAAAGTGCGTTCACTTTTTTTTCTCGAGAAGACGCAGCAATTCTCACTATTCATACAATTTCCTGTGTTTGTTGACAGTAAAAAAGTAGTGTTTTTATTTTTTATGATGATGAAAGCATAGTTGTAGTAGCGGTTTTTGGCGTTGACAAGAAATACACAATTTATTCACAGCAGCATAACCACACGACATTATGATGATGTTGAACAATGAGAGTTTTTTTAAAGCGTTAACTTTTTAAGTGCTTTCTAGCAGCGAAAGCGAAGATTAAGTGACAAGTTTGTGAAATACATAAGGCGTCATCCATTTCTTTCGTCTTGTCCTTTTCGGTGTCATTAAAAAGGGAAAATTGACGTGTTGGTGGTGTATGGTGGCCTGTAAAAACATAAATTAAGTTTTAAAAATATAGTAGAAATTTCAAATTTGCTTTGTTTAATAAATACTATTATGTATATATTTATTTGACATGCAAAAATGAACAAAATGGGTCATGTGTATAAATTTTTTTAGTAGTAAAATTATTTACTTACTGCAGCAGCGCCGGCGCTATCCACTTTCTTTCACACCTTGTCACAAAATATCATATCGTCTTCATTCAACCGAACACAAATGATGATATTTGCATATATAATGACTCAATGACTACTTTACTGTCAAAGTATATGTGATTCCATAACTAATTTGGTGAAAAGGTGCAAATTAACTTTTTTACTGCGTGTACAAATCAACAAATTAAATTCTAAATATGTACAACGTATAACTCTTTTGTGTGGACATGCATTCTCCAGCAAGGAAAAATGTGAAGTGATGCGTTTTGCTCAGAGTTCAAGTTGCCTTGTAAAATGGGAACAAATATTAAAGAAAAGGTGCATAATAATAAGAGAAGGTTTACTAGGAAGTAAAAAAAAATGTGAACAACAGACACAGGTATCCCCAATCAACAACCCATTCGTAAAGGTATAGATAGGAAAAAAAACGATAACAGTAACAAAGGTTCAAGGAAACTCTATTGATACTTGATTTGGAATGCAAAGAGGATTTTTTTTCTTCCTGGTTCTCTGTTTCATGTTTTGTGATATGCCGTGAATTTCAATTAGACTCATGCACTTTCTTATAGCAAATGTTATAATGGTTTATTTTATTGCATTTAAATGAATAGACTAAGGTGGATGGACAAATATTGAATTTTTGAACATAAGTGTGTACTTTTATTGCAGTTGCAGTCTCTGGTGAAAGGTATTAAGATTAAAAGTATATGCGACATCATGTCTTCATTGTTGTCTTTTCTCTCAAGAAAAACTGTTCCCGTACATTTTATAGCTTTTTTATGTGAGTTAGTTGTAAATAGTAATTTATCTATACAAGAAGGATGTACCATTAAAATATTTGAACAACAATAGAGTATTCAATCCTTATATTTATAATAATACTACGCTGCATGTCAAGTAAGTACAACGACAAAAAGTGAAGAAGGTACAATATATAAGATGGTTGATATCTTGAAAATTGAGATGGGGAGACTCAAGGAAAAATTTCTCGAGAGAACCGAGAACCCCTACTGCTTTATATTTTTTTGGGGGAATTTTTATCTACCTTTACATATCTTTTATACCTTATCTTCATCATCTTCTCTCGCTTGGATGAAGCTAAGGGCTAAAAAAGAGACAGAATCGGGTTGCTGGTGGATTGGCTGGGTTTAATGAATGGTTTACCTAAAAACATGCATGTCACTATGTATGTATGCCTAAATGGTTTAATGACCCATATATTAAATACCCATACAAGAAAATGGGTAGGTATATTACATTCTTCTTTGTTTTACATTTTACGTTTTAGAGCATTTCAATTTCAATATGTGAAAAAAATGTGAAACAAAAACTGTTCCTTTGCTTTTGTGTTTTTTTTCATGAACACGCACGCGTTTTATAATAAGTGGTCTCTCTGACATGAAAACAAAGTGCATCAATTTTAGATGGAATTCCCTTTTCGTTGGATGAGATTATGGGATACAATGAAATAGGTAGTAAGGCAGGTGTGTTTTATGTGGGCTTTGAACAATAAACAGGGTATTATCGTCCCTTCACCTTCTTTCAATTCAGCCTTGAAACAAAGTTGTGATGATGATAATGATGATGCATGGACAAAACGGTTATATTTGTACTTGTACTCTGATGAACTTTTCCAGATGGGCATACATCAAACGAATAAGAAAAAAAAGATGATGATCAATCTATTGTTCACGGGTAAAATTATTTAAGATGATAATTTATTTAACTTTTCTCCCTTTATTTAGTTTAGTGTGGTAATAAAATACAGATAATAAATTTCAATTCAGAGTATAAACGATTACTTTATTAAAATCCTAAAATTGAAGCAAATCCTTCCGTATTATCATCCTCAAGATCAACACCTGTTGATTCAGTCTGATTTTCACTTACTCCCTTATCCTCATTAGGCTTATCATTGTTATCATCATCATTATCCCCGTTTGTATCAATTCCCAATGCTTTCTGCAAAAGTGGAAGAAACCACTCATCTCCGTGTTTCTTAGGACCTCGCTTTTTCGGTTTTGGATTAATATCCCTTCCTTTTCCACCTCTGCGTTGTCCCAAGTTTACCGGTTTTCCCAGATGAACAGCGTCAATATGTCTTCTTAACGCCATGGCACAAGAGAACACATCCCCACACAGCATGCATTTATGTATATGATCCTTGGTCTTATCATTTCTGACCTTATCTTGGACCTTTGCCTTGTCATGCCTTTTTACATGGTAGTAATATGTGGCTGGCGCTAACATTTTTTTGCACCCTTCAACTGGACAGGGTTTCTTTTCTACTGGAGCCGCAGAATTGTTGTGTACCTTTTGTTCGTGATTTCTAACATAACCTTTCACCGAAAAAGTTTTCGTACAAAACCTGCATTTAAAGTTGCGGGCCCCACCATGAATTTCGCGTTTATGTTGATCCAATCTTTTCTGAGTTCTCAACAAGTATCCACATGTTACACACTTATACACGGGTGCGTTGACATGACTTGTTTGCATGTGTTTTTTAAGGTCGTTTGCGTTTTTAGCGGGATAAGCGCACTGTCCACACATCAGAGTAATTTTACTGCCACCATTTTGGTGAGATGTGGTTGACTGGGACTCCAACTGTTTCTGGTCCAATATGGTTTTATTATGAGTGGTTTTCAAATGGAGCTGTAGTGTCCACGCGCGACTAAATACGCCCTCACATAAATGGCATTGGAATGTCGTGCTACCGGTCATGTAATTATAGTGGTATGACAAAACATCTTGAACTATTTTTGGATCCTGTTTGTTTAACTTGTCGTACAGTGGATCGGATGTGATTAGCGTGCTTAAGGAAACTCGTTGAATTGGAAGAGAGTCATCAGGAGGTGCATGTGCAATAACCGATGGTTCATTAGTCTTTGAATTGTCAACTTTGTTATCGTCAGGGCTGAGATGTTCTCCCTTCACATGAATGGCACTTCCATCATCGTTCAAAATAATTTTGTCCACTAAATGAATTTCTTCAGACGAGACAATGGAGGTGGTCACTTCCTGCTTTACAACTGCTTCAGAGGTAACGGCTTCATTTGATTCTTCAACGGTAACGGTGGTAGATGGTGGAACATATTTTTCATATTTAGGTACGCGCCTAACATGTGGCAAGCGACAATTATATCTTCTTGATGGTCCAGTTCCAGGTGAGGTCAATTCGCTTGGCTTGTGGAAATTTCGAAAATGGCTGAAATAAAAAAGTTAAATATATAAATTGACCATTGAAATATTTGTTTTTTAGTTATGTATAGCAAGTATAAGCATAAGTATGTGTTGTACCTCGGCAGCTTATCCTTTCTAGAAAAACTTGCACTGCAAAGTGGACAGCGGAACCTTTGTCCTAATATAGTATTTTCATAATGCAATGCTCTATGTCTCCTTAAATTATAGTCACTATTAAACTTGCGCTTACAATCGGGAAAATCACAAACAAAAGGGTTATTCTCTAAATGAAGAGTGAAATGTCTCCTGAGGTTATCCTTGTGCTTAAACCGCATGTTACAAACTGGACAAGGGAAGCGTCTTTCAGGATCACTTTCTTGAGCCAACTGCCTCTCGTGTTTTTTTGCATGCGAATTTATCTGATATTTGTTGGAAAACGCCATGTCGCATTTATCACATTTAAAAGGCTTCTCCATTTGTTCTCGTTCTTCAGCCATTTTGACGCGTTCATTGAATGGGTCAACGAGTTGTGGATGGTACCCTTTTATGTGTCCTATGAAATTAATTATACCATCCTCAGGGGTTTCCCTATCACAGCATGGGCATTTCAGAATGTCATCAGCATTATTGTGATCTTCAGCGAAATGGTCTTGTAGGGCAGGCAATGATACAAATCGTTCTAGACAAAATTTGCAGGCAAATGATTCATCTTCAGTTGAGGACTGGTCAGTCTTGAGTTTTTCAACAGCTGCAAATTCTTTGCGTTCTGCATTACTGTGTAATTTGAGGTGTTCTCGCAAATCGAGAAAATTTATGAATAGCGTGCCACAAGAGTTAAGTGGACAAAGCATCGTGTTGACTTTTTCTCGGTGACTTTGAATAAGATGGGCGTTTAACTGAGTTTTCGCTGGGAAAGATTTTGAGCAATATTCACAGGGCTTCCAGTTAGCTAGATTGGGAGTTTTTCCCTTTTTTGACTTTCGCTTCTTTGGTATTAAGGGCTTTGGAAGTGGTACAGTTATAACTTTTCTTTTGGATTTGCTACCGAATGGGCGACCAGCCTTGCGTTTGGTTGAACAGTATTTCTTGCTAACATAACTTCTTGCAGACAAAAAGTCTGTATCATCTTCCTCAGAATCTGAGTTTAATAAATTTTCGATCAGTTCCATATCTTCATACTGTTCATTAGTAATGTCGTCTTGTTGATCGGGAACCTGGAGGATTGCTGCAACTCTTCGTATATTTTGTCCAGCTCGAAGACGACTCCTTCTAGGGCCCAGTATTGGTGAAGGTGGTGGTGATATCTTTTCAAGCTTAGGTTTCCGGTTTCTGGAGACCTTTGTATCGGGTTCTTCTTCAGAGAAGTTATCATAGTTATTGTATTCCAGTTCCAAAAAGTCATCAGCTACCACATCCTCTTTGATCACAGGCGGTTCTTCCTTGGCCACAACTTCGCTGCATAGTTCCAGAAAGGCTGGGTCAATCTGGTTTTTAACTACGGGAACGTAACAGCTAGTGAAAGTGACCTTTTTAATTGGAAGCATTCCTCGACGTCTACCGGACACTGGAGTAGCCTTTTCCGTTCTGCAAAAAGAGAAAAAGGTAAGTAATCAACATTCATAATTAAAGGTATGAGCGTGCACACTCTTAATCAAGTCAGGCAATAAAAAGTTATATCACAGTACCTATCCTTAACTGTACCATCATCTTCCTGATGCTGCTTAACATGTTTTTCAACTTTCCACAAATTTCCAAAAAACGACTGACAGACGAGGCACTGGAAAAAGTCTTGCGTCATAATGACTAACAACGATGCCAGAAAAATGGTCAACTTAAGGCAATTATCATCCTATAATTTAAGGAGTTAATTAATGATCCAATCTTGAGATATTATTAGCATGATGGTTTTCTAACTTGCAGCAAGTAGTACAGTGTAAACAAACAAAACAAGAAACATGTGAGATGTGGCGATGACGTGCGTGCTGGTGAACGTGTGTTTGGTTGTTGGTGTTGGTGTGCGAAGTGCGTACCAGAGACGCGTTCACCGAAAGCTCTGCTTTTGCATGCCAGTGCTGGCAGTACTCATTATTCAGCACCGGTTATTACGCTAAATTAATGAAAAAATGATTTCTAATCCCTTTTTTAAACCAGGATTCAGTAAATATTTTCAGCGCAATATACTGTTTTGTTTATTCATGACACAGTGCACAGTAAAGTATAACAAAAATTAGGCATATCTTTTTTCTGGTTCATCAGGTAAAATAATTTGATCTTGGTCAACTTCCACTTTAACATCCCAATCAACTTCATGTTTGACGACATAATCCTCACCCAAATGCACTTGTTCCAGTTCTATTTTCCTTTCACATGGCATTTCCGGTTGAATTTCATCTTCTTCCTCGTCGTCGTCATCCATTTCAGTGCTGTCAAATGAAATGCCATTTTCTTCCTCCCAATCACTGCCTTCATTCTCCCTCGGGGTAAAGCTGCTTACCCGTTTCTTGAAAGCTTTTCGACACTGTCCAGAGTTCGTTTTCGGTTTTGAAGGCCATACACGTTGCTTGTACAATAACTTACCATCCTCATCCACCGGAACCCTTCTATTTCCCACAAAAATCCCTTCCTGCTGCCGTAAGAGTGTCAAATTTCCGAAAAATTGTCTCGCATGATTTGCCTTGGCATGATCTAAATACACTCTAATTGACCTAAACTCTTCCGAGCATTTGTCAAATTTGCAGGTGACTCTGTAAGACTCCGGGGGATCAGCATGTTCTTGACGAAAATGTGTCAGGTAGCTGTGATGGGTATAATGTGTGATAAAGCAAATTTTACAGCATTGCTGACGATTAAAATTTGATGCGCTATGGCTCCTGTATAATTTAACTTTCTCTAAGCATTCATCCGTCCAGGGTTGGAATAAATTGAATTTCTCCTCCTTGGCTTCCGCCGCTTCGTGTGCAAGATAATGATTATTTAAGGAATCTCTCTTGTTAAAAATGCGATCACAAACACAACATGTCATCAGTCTTCTTTTACCATTATGTATGTTGTTCACATGAGTATTATAAAATCCTTGAGTGTCAAATTTCGCAGGGCACTTGGGACACGCATATTTAAATGACCTTACTCTCGTTACATCATTTTGTGCGTTTTTAATCCGTTGTTTTCTTACAGACATTAAAGCAGCCGATTTTCTCGCATTTTTCGCAGTATTCTTTGCCAATTGGTTAGATTTTGATGAGCTAGGGATGGAGTCCATTAATGAGATTTTTCTAGGTCGCTTTTTATGCTTTTTGACAGTTATATTTGGAACGTCTGGGCCTGGGCTTTGAAACTGAGAATGTGACCATTCTTCCCGCGATTTCCTCATGCGTTTTTCCCCGTCAGCTATAACAAGGGATTCAGCAAGCAACTTAGCCTCAGTTTTATGCTCTTTGTCAGTCGATGCGTTAATGTGGAGCACTTTCCTTGGCCTTCCGCGCTTTCGAACAATTTCGCAGCTGCCATCACCATTTTTATCCTGGATTGGTCTGCAGTTAAAATTAGGGGTGGAGCTGGGACTTTTTCTGGGTCTTCCCGGTTTTCTATTTACTAAGCTAGATGAATTTGAATCTGGCACTGGGTGGAGTTCACTTTCAGCTGTGGTTTCTGAAACGTTGCGATTCAGATTATAAATGCTTTTGCATTGCATTATACATGATATGTTAATTTGATTGTGAAAGCCAAGTTTACCTGTAATTCTTAAATTTTCTTCAAGCCTAATTCTTTCTAAAGGCAAGGTGGGTGTTGTAAATGTCACAATGCGAAAACCAATAGGACGAGACTCAACACTGAAAGTGAAAACCAATTTTTAGTATCACATGATTAACTATCCCGATTCATGATCGGATATAATGAGTTTGTCCTTTAATTTTTGTTTACCTTGTGTTCGAAAAACATGTGGTAAGATGACGATCCCATTTTGACGTGGACGCCAAAAACGATAGACAACTTTTGCACTGGTAATGAATTATAGAATTACCGAGTTTGTTTGCTGTGGCCAAAAATCCGCTTTTCTTTTCCATTTTCGGCAGTGTCGGTAACTGATTACTACTTCAAATGCTTACTATTAAAATGCAAAGATATAAGAAGACAACGTCAATGCACATGTCAAACTTTCACCTCACCCAGCCAGAGCTTCATGTCTAGAGAAAAAACACGTTTCCCATCAGCTCAGCTGTCACAAAATGTGAAATGTTATGCACCATACATGCAAATGCAAGTACTACAGTAGTACTCCAATTCCAATATACAGTTCAGTTTACCTTTGGACCGCTTCGGATTTCGGGATACATGCATAGCTAAATGGTGGCTGGAAACGGGGGCTGGGGAGGGGACTAATGACTAAATGCTCATTATAGAATATTTTATTTTTAAAGTTTTTGATTTTTTCAGGGAACATAAAGTACTCATGTCTCATGTACTTCAAGAAACTAGTAAGCATAATATAGCTTATCCAGGCTTGCACGTGAATTGTGAATCAGACATTCTTTAAGTTTTAAATAGTCACATTCCGTCCCGCCCATGCCTCTTCTGTTATGTTTATGTTACTCTAAATGACATGATTTAAAACCATTAACTTATTGGAATTCGGTTGACCATTTAAAAAATGAATTATCAATTGAAGCACAATTTTAGCGAGGATGAAAACTGAAGGGCCGTACATACATACTGAGGTTACAAATCGTTCATCATCATTTAATTATAATTTATTCTGGTAATCGTTAAGTTAACGTGAGAATACATATGGCATATTACTAAAATATATTTGACTAACTCATTCAATTAGTAAGCTTGCATAAACGTAAAGATCTCCATACTAGTTTAAATTACGTTATCTAAACAACACAAAATCTAAATTATCCCGAGAGCATTTCCGTGTCAACATTTGCCATCCCGGCAGCCATAAGTCCTTGTGATTTTTCCAAACGATTAACAACATAATTCGTCGTGTCTATAAACCTCTGTACACAATTTACTAAGCAGGATTGCTGTTTACTCTCAAGTTTAGTCGACGGTTTTTCCACGCACAAATCCCAGCAACGTTCGGTCAACCCGTGCACCAGGTGCTATAAAAACAAGACGCCAAAGGCAGAAAATTGGTTAAAATCCCTCATTTCCATTTTATCTTTTATCTCAACAATTGAATTTTTTATCTTATGAAAACGTAAAAATCACCTTACTTGATAACGCTGCTTTTGGGTTTCCATTTCGATAAAATTTTGAAGGTGGGCATCCTTTTGAATTTCGTCCACGTTGACGCTCATGATTGATGATGGATGACTTAAAGGCTAACAAGAAACAATGAAAAAGTTCGTTAGTTATCTATCGTTCATCAGCTTTCATTCATCTTTATCACAATACACCTTGCACTCACCTGAGATTTCAAAATTGTTCCTAAATTCAAAGATTTTAAACCTTAATCAATGATAACTATCACTTCATCGATCGCTAACTGGCACCGGCTGAGATGTATTTAGTGAAACATACAATGATGCAATGAACTAAATGCACACTTGCGCTGCGCTGCGATATCATCAGATGACCCGACTACACCTCTATTTCTGTATACTAAAATCATCTCACGTTGCCCCAATACCATACCCGGCATTTGAAGCATTCAAAAATACTGGGTACGCCATCAAAACAAAATATCTTTTTAGCTCAACTCCTTCTCTGACTAATTGCACTACTGGAACAGCTTTAACTTGTCAGGAAAAGTTGAGGGACCTTCGGGATTCAGGGTCAGCGGTCACCGAAAACATTTTAAATCGTGATTTGTATTTAATATAGATTTATCCCACGTTAACCTTGTGCAGGAAATAAAATTGCAAAAAAGATACCAAGCAAAAGGTTATAATAAAAGTCAAGCAAAATTCTATGTTTACTTTACAAATCAGCTGATGTGTTCAGATTACTATGATCATGTCACTTTACCGTAAAAAAATTAATTGACATTTGGCATAATGTGGCTTTGTTGTTGTTGTTTTTTCTAGTGTAGAGTTTAATTGGCTTCCACAATGAAGTCAAAACCTACAAATAAAAAGCTAAAAGTTGACGTGTCAAACTTGGGGCCGCCTACAAATGCGGATAAGGGGACTAGCGGAGGAGGAGCTGCTTCTCCAGCAGGATCCACCAGCTCCTCAGCATCATCCCTGCTTAGCATAGGGCCTCCCTCATATGCTCTCAGTATTCGACCAGCACCTGAAGCTGGAGGTGCACCTGCGACGACTGCAGGAAGTACGGGGAGTGCTAAGTCTTCCAATTCTAAGAAAGGAGGTGGGGGCAACGCCAAAGATAAGGATGCGGACAAGGGGGCGAGTGCTGCCGCCGTGGTAGCGACTCTTCCTGGCCTTCCAACATATCCAACGTTAACGCACTTTAATCTCGCCGAGTTCCCGAAGATAAATGCTTGTATTGTTGGGAATAAAGGGGGAACTGGTAGCCAACCCGCGACACCATCAGCTCCAGGCACAACTGAAGCCAATAAACCAATTGGTATTTATTTAGATATGTAAATATTTTAAACAAATAGGAAGCTTTTCTAGCATTGTCTGTTAAACTTAATTCAGATACCTTAACCATGGAGGATATAGACCCTCTTCAAGCTGAGTTGGAAACTCTTTGGTCTAATGTGGCAACAAGAATTCGCATTTTACACAGGGAACAGATCAATCTTCAGTCCGTTTCTGGGGGCTCCTCAGTTTCACATCATGTCAGTATTGGGCTTGAGCACTTTGACCCTCAACATCAAGAAAAAATAGCTTCCGTTGCATCAATTATTGATCACGGTACAAGGACATCGGTATCTGCAGCAGCGAAGCTTGTACTTGGAGGACAATTGGGAGTTGGGAATTCTCCAGTACCTAGTCCAGCTCCAGCGGGACAATCAGCAACGTCAACTCCAAGTACAAAACGGTCAGCAGCAAAGGGCGAAAGGCTTCCCAAGAAAAAGTTGAAAGGAGAGGGGGCAGGGGGAGGAAAGTCGAAGAAGGCGGGGGGAGATAAACCTGCTGCAAGAGCTACACAAAACAGATCTCATTCTGTTTCATCCGATTTCGGTTTGCCGACAGCAGATGGGACAGTAAAGCATCACGAAGTTCCTGCACAGTTTTGGGAGTATATTGAAACATATTGTAAGGATGTTAATAAGGATGATGTGGATGGGGTTAAGGATATTTTAGAGGATCAGAGTATACTTGCTACGGATGTTTTTGAAATTCCTCCAATTGGCAAGCATTTCAAGGATGAAGATGAGACATTAACAAAGAATAAGTAAATGATTTTTAAATATGTATTTTTAGTCCTTAAAGTGTACTGGATGGAATGTCAATATGTGATCTAACTCTTAAATCTGTCTGACAATTTTGTAGGACCAAGGAATCTCGCCAAAATACCGCAAGAGATTGCGTTGGGCCCTTAACTCAGCGTTTGGTATCTGCTCTTGTTGACGAAAGGGTAGCAATGTACGGTAATAATCATCTCAACTCTCCTAAAGAAGATGCAAGTTTGGCTACTTCCAGTGGTGGTCCAGAAGGAGGCTATTTTATTCAAAGACAAGGTTTGGTGAAGGCACTGGGTCTAGACTCTGGCAGTGGGAGAGAAAATGCACCTTCTCTTGAGAACAGAATCAGGGATTGTCTTGTGGATCATGGTTTACTGCCCCCGGATGATGCAAATGATCCTATCTTGTTAAATCCGGATGACGAAATGCTGGCAGAGATCAAAAGGACACAAAGCGTTCTCAAGAAACTTCATCAGTACAATGGAGAAAAGCTGACAGGGATAATGGATACGGGAAAGGTAGTTATAAAATACAAACAGTAATCTCAGTTTTTAAAAGAGTTTACTGATATTTGATGCATTGATTTTTTTTTTCAGAGAGCGATTGATAGATATGTTCATAAAAGAGATTTGGACAAAGCAGACAAAGATTTGTTTGAATCTTACAAAAATCTTGCTGCACAACGACTCAAGAAAAAGCCTGTCACCAAAAAAGAAAAGGATTCGGCCACAAAGTGTTTAGAGACAAGGAAAAGGATACTGTTGAAACTGGAGTCTATTCGGGGGCATCCCAGTAATAATGGTTTGCCAAGTCGATTCAGAAATGGTGGTGGTTCTTGAGTGTCGTTTTGAGGTGTCTTTTGAATTTTCAGTTCAAGTGGCACTTCTAGCAAAAATGATGCATGTGTGCAAAGTGTAAATATTAATTGTATGAATTTGTTCCTTTTTCCTGTGAGTTTTATTAACCGATTTCAGTTTAGTTAACTTTATGATATGAACTGTTACTTTAAATGTTATAGTATGATGAATTATGTATAAAATGTTAAATGCATAAAATGTTAAATAAATGTTTTCACTTGTATCAATACATAAACGCCAAGTTTTTTTTGGTGGGTTCAAGAACCCAGAGGATTTTTTTCATTTTTATTGTTTTCACAATTTTGACAGATGAATAGAAAAAACAGTTAGAGTGCCAATTATTTTCGTCTTATCAATTATTTCACAAATTTAACGAGCCAATCGTACTTGAAAAAAAAGATGATCATTTTTACATGATGCTAATGGTTGATGAAAAGACGATGATTTTTTTAATTCAAAAGAAAATATAACAAATTGCGAGATAAAAATATCATAACTTTATAGAAACGTACAAAACTAATGAAAGTTGATTTGATTTTTGTTTGCATACGAACGTCAAAAAGGAGTACTTTTGGATTGAAAATTATCACTAAAAAGTACTATAAACTATTAAGTAACATAAATGAAAAATCTATACTTAAAATTGATAAGTGAATCTTTACAGTTTTTTAATTGCCAATTGGATCAAATACAATAATTTCCGAATTTTGAAAAAATGGGAAAATAAAAGTGTAATTAGGAATAAAAAGTTGTTTATTTTTAAAAGCAGGTCACAAGATCATAAGAAGGTTTACAAAATACACCAGAAAGTATATCAGCACAAGGTCACCCTTATATGCGTCATAAGAAATGCATTGTAAAACACTTCCATGATTAAAAACTAAGATAGAATTTGTTTTGTTTTTGTAGCTTGTGACCTACTTTATCTTATCGACTACTAGAACTCAGCCAGATTTCCATTTCACCCGAAACCCTATAATATAAAGTGTGTGTATATAGAACCCCTAGACTGAAATATGATTTTCTGCTGCTGTGTTCGTTTTCACTAATCATATAATTATAATACATAGCTTCATGTTTACTAATAATATTGATAACAATAGTAGTTAATCTATGTGTTACTAAAAAAACTATTCAAAATGTTTTTATTTGCGACGGTTAGCAATCCTTTGTGCCTGAACGATCGAGGAAGCAGTCAACCTTGAAGATGCGGGAGATGGTGATGACGCGACAGTCCGCTTTTTCCTGGCTTGAAGCATGTCACGCATTAGGCTCCTGACCATGCGCAATTCAGCGCCAACTTTGTCCTTCTCCTTTTGCAACTCGTCGTGAATTGTTTGGAGCTCCTCTTCTTCGCAAAGAGTGACCGTAAGTTCTTCCTTCTTCTTCTGACGGTAGCGAGTTGCTGCGGTCTTGTTCTGCTCCTTCTTTCGGAGTGCCTTGTCCTTGACATAATTCAAGGAATCCTTCTTGGTTGGCTTGCGACCTCTGCAAAGAAAATGAAAAATTACATAATGTGAGGTATGTTCGCCTATTTGTCAGTCTGAATTGATGAGATCAACAAAATAATACTATTCTTACCGGCGCTCGGCTTTCTTTGAAGTGGTGGCGATAACCACAGGCTTGGGCTCAATGACCTCAACAATCTCAGCCTCCTCCAAAACGCTAGCATCTAGCGATTCTTCTGAAGCATTGGAAACTGGAGAAAACGCCTGTTGTTGTAGGTATTCAGATGAAATAGCGGTCTTTGCAGTGGATACATCACCCTTGAGTAATGCATTCAAAGTTTCATCATTCTTGCTCATTTCAGTGTCCAATTCATCCAATGGAATCGTCATGTCCTTTGCCCAATATGGCAGTACACCGTTGACAAGTGTGGCACCGTCAGCGATGCTGCAGTCTTCAGCTGTGAGTTCTGCAGATAATTCCTCCAAGCTGAAGAGCTCGTTCTCATTGATCAAAGCCATATCGTTGGAAATAATGATTCCATCTAAATCCATGCTTTCCACTTCATCAGCTCCAAAATCTCCAGAGGTGGTGGTGGAGGGGCGTCCAATGAACTCAACTGGAACAAGACATTCATCTCCAACAACAGTGGTTGGGATTCCAGTCATTTGAATAAGATCGTTAAATGTGGTAACCGATGGGATGACATTTCGGTTAGAGGTGGTAAGAGATTCAACGATTGATTTGAATTCGTTTGATAACTTGACATTATCATTGGATCCTTGTTGCTGTTGTGGTGGTGGAATCACAACTTGGACAACTGGAGATACAGGAGCTGGGGAGGCTTGAGGCACCTCAAATGACTTGGTTTCATGAGAAGATGAGAGTGGTGGAGTGTACTCTAGGTCGGCCAGTTCCTCAAACAAATCCATGTTGAGGTTGACCGACTCTTCGCTTATGTCCATTCCAAATGCTAAAGAGAGAACGAAGAAATCACCTTAAAATGTTGTACAACTTTAATTTTTTTCATATTTCCAATCCGATGAACTATTGAGTTCCGGGAAATAAAGTGGATAGTCACATTGATTAATGAACAGTGATTTTGAATTTGACCTACCATTTTGATCTTCAAAACTGTGCATCTGTTCCAATTCACTGAGAATGTTGCATGCCGTCTGAGCACGGCTGGAAAGAGCCGAGCTCAGGGCTGGCTTCTGAGATTGTTGGGATAACATTGTGGCGCCGCTGTTAAGGCCCTTAAACGTTCCTGATGTAGAGGAAGGAGACTTGCTTCCGTCATTGTAGAATAGGGGGGATGATGGGGAAACGGGTGAAGTTGGTGGGCTGAGTTCAGCAGTCGAGAAGTTCTCGAACTGCCATGAGACCATTTGACTGGACTCCATGGCTGGAGTTGTTGGTTAACGATGATGAAAAACCTTCAACTTCAACAATCAACTTTTGTTGTAAAACTGGTGCGATATTGTTGATAGTTAAAATCGCCTCTTCTATATTAAATCCTGATGTGATTTCTTCGCTCTGTAGAGCGCCTAGAAGGCTGTTGTTGGGTGAGTAAAACCTGAAAAGTTAAACAAAAACTCAATTAATATTGCGTTCACTCATTATGCATCTTTAAAACACTGGACACAAATAAATACACTCTTAACTAACTTCATATTTGTGGTATTCTTCTAATTTTATATTTTAACTATAAATTATCTATCAAAATTCGCAAATTTCCCCAGTCCCCTAATTGAGGTCATTTGAAAGTCATTCCATTCACTAATGACGTATGGTACTCAAATATTTAAAACAATTAACCCTCCCTTCCATCAACATCCCCATATCCTTTGGAAATCCAAATCCAAACATTCCTACATCCCATTTCAATTTTTTAGCCACAATTTTCACATCAAAATTCCAATTTTTTTCCATTCAATCAATTCAACCAATTAAAAATATTTATATTTCAACTTACTCCATGATTATTATTTGTACTGTGCACACAAGGTGCGCGGGCTGGGTTTGGTGACCTAGAACCCCATGATGATCACTGAATAACAAAGAAAATATTGGAAAAATCGCTCGGACACTTGGGAAAAAATTATTAACTGCGTTTGTTTAAACCATTCTTAGAATTTTTCTTGTTCAGCTTTCAGAATATAACTAAAGAGATTTCGCGATGAGTTCAGGGCAAAAAGGTATTCAAGCAAAGGCAAAGTACAACATCAGCATAAAAAGCATTGCATAGCTTCACACTCACAGTCACACGCAACAGTAGCGTAAAGATATATACATTCTTTATACATGCCTTACATATACATATAGTACATACATACATTAGTCATTACATATTTACTTATCCAAATTCTATGTTCAATGCTATATCTATTCTATATCCTTAAAATTATAACAATGATTACTTCCAAATCCAATCATTAGTACTATGCACCTTAACGTTATCTCAACGTTGGTCATACATACATACTCAAATACGGTTAAAAAACTCTTTCAGAGAAATAGGTAATGACTGATATATACATGGAAAGATCTGCATCGCGTAAAAAACACCACCTCCCTTCCAAACCACCCACCCACCCACCACAACGTCATGCTTAATAGTTCAGTCACATGAATATTATGGGATGAGAGCAAGAAAATGAGAATGACTCTTTGAGTAAAAAGGGGAATGCGTGGTAAATGTGTACAAAGTTTCATTTTAACCCTTTCCCTATCCATTCAGTCTTCAAAAAAAATTGCTTACGCAAACGCACAACATATAGTTTAATGTAAAGTAACATAAAGCTTTAAAGAATACATAATACATACCACAGAGTCGCATGTTCAATGAATGGTCGTGGTGAAGAGATGCAGTTTTGTGTTAAGATAAGGTCTATAACGTATGTATGTATGATAATGTATGTATATCTCATTGTTTTCCGTAATATTTAAGTAAATTGCCTGCTATAAAAATGTACCACATTAAATGTATAGTAATTTTTATGTGCTTGCCGATACATTACACATTATGTTCTTTACATTGTTTCACATTTAACACACAAGTTAGTGGTTAATTATTGAGTGTATGAAGAATTTTTATATGAAAAGGATTGACCAAAAATACCAAAATGCATGTTGTTTTTGGGGCATCATGAAACTAGTAATATCCGATCGTGTGACTGAGTCTCTTCTGCAATGCAATGCGAGAAAATATATACTGCAACTTCATAAGAGCTTCACATTCAATACCCACATGCACAATGAGAAGAGAAACACAAAATTCCAAATCATGCAATAGGCTGTGATTCTTACGTCAGCATTGTTTGCAGCTCTTCGCAAAAAAATTTCATGAAGAGCTGAAATGCTCTTCTTTAAAAGCTCGAACTAAACAAACAGCATTACTCATTGTTTGGGTTATAAAAATAGCCAATGTTCAACGAACTATCAATACGAACACCTAAAGCACGCTTGGCGATGACGATGCGGTGATGATATTTCGCTGTATTGTGTGGTTTAGATTCTGAATTGACAGAATCTTGACAATACAATAATGATGGTAGGCTACTGACGCTTATAGGGCAGGACCGGCAGGACCCTTATTTGCAAAATATTAGAAGATATGATATTTGGCGTGGCTTCATAATTAAATGTTTGCGATAGGTAAAGTCCCACAAAGGACCAAGCGACAAGCACGTGATCAGCCAGAACGACTGTTATTGTTAACTTGATTGTTGGACTTGAGATGAACTACAGAGCGTAAAAAATAATCTTTACATGCGTTATAAGCATGCAATATGCAGTTAATATATAACCAGTATTTTTTTTAGTAACCAAGAACATACGCAGTTGAATTAATTGATATGATGTGAAAAATTTAGGGCATATACATTTTATGACGTATTGACTCTTGACGTCATAATGTGTCTTCAAATTTACGGCTCTTCCCCACGATACTAGGAAGAATTAGTGAACTGTAATTAGTTGGTGAGCTATTTTAATCTGTATTTAAAAGAGACTATAAGAGGTTCATAGGTTTAAGAGGTTGGGGTGGTAGCAGGGAATAAAATCATAGTAGTTTCATTAAATTTTGTCTGTTTTGGCAAGATTTTTTATTCAAATAGTTTGTGCATAATACATATGACATTCATTTTTGGCGATTCTTTTCTTTGACTCTGAATGTCAAATCCCATTAATCCCGTTAAGATTACATCATATCATTTAATGATCTTTTGTCTCGCCTTTGTCAGTTTTTCTTATGAATTGACAGTATCAGACTTACTGCAGTAGTGTGTACTAGTTTGTATTGATGCACTCACATTGTCAATCATATTTTTGCCCTTCGTATTTTTTTACTAGACAAGATTGAAGATAGTTTAATATCAAGTGTCTCGTCTCTCGGCATTCAGTAATATTAGTATAGCATTTTGCAATGGTTTTTTCTTGTTGAGATTGTTTGACTATACACTTATAGTCTTAAATTCTTGTATGATGCATAATTAATGTGTTCATTCAAGTGAATGGCACTGGATAATTTTATGCATGAATAAAGTTGAAAGAAACTCCATCTCATGTACCTGTATCTTATGCTGCACATGCATCATATTACTACTAATTAACAGAAGTTAAAAATGAGCTCTGCAAACTTTTATCCTCTTGATTTCCTGAAGTTTTATGTATTTTTTTCTATCTGAAAACATATATTACTTAAAATTAAATCACTTATCAATTTTTGACTTTTATTTTCGCGATCGAAAAACCGAAAGAATTTCATTGTATTGTAAGTAAATCACTGCAATGCAGCAGGTGCCGGTTGCGGTTGAAGAGGA
This sequence comes from Entomobrya nivalis, assembly GCA_034695485.1. Classification (NCBI taxonomy): domain Eukaryota; kingdom Metazoa; phylum Arthropoda; class Collembola; order Entomobryomorpha; family Entomobryidae; genus Entomobrya; species Entomobrya nivalis. The sequence continues at coordinate 2,943 of JAQFZH010000157.1, read as the reverse complement.
CTCGCAATGTCACAATTCAATTTTACTTTGTCAAGTTTATTGTACGCCAAATGACGTTAGCAGTAATCATCATCATGGCTTGATGTTTTTTATGTTATTTTAACATTCTTCATATTCATAATCTACAGTACACTCATGACAATGTAATTATGTTGTGGATGAGTAATCAGACACTTATAGCTTCTTCACTAAAAACTGACGTGTAGCAATCGTAATGGTTGTACTTCGAGTAATTTGTAGGCGTACGGCTGTGGACATACAGCGTATTGAGTGCAGCGGTACAAAGCGAGAGAGTAGCTCAAAATACGAATGTAATATTATGTAATTCGGACTTGGGCAGTCATAACATTAAAGGTAAAACGACAGACGGTGCGGTGAGAGAAAGAATATTTTGTAAAAATATTACTCAGTTTAGCACGTTGGAATAACAAACTGCCGTACTGGGTATAATGATAAAAATGATAATGAAAAACCAGCGAATTTCAGTTTCTGAGTATGCGGGGTTTAGAGTTTTTACCATTACTAAACCAAAGCCATTTTAAGAACATTCTTTCAGTTTTAATACCAATCAACTCAAAGAAAAGTCAAGGTCTATGCACAATGATTTCATTTTCCATTTTTATCTGTGTACATGTTTTCGTAACAAAATTAGTCATTTTTAGAAGACTTTTCCTTCTCATTTCACAATCTTGATCTTCACTGGAAAATATACATCTAGGTAGTTACAAGACAACCACATCATATGAGATCAGACGAACTCCTTTCTATGAACTTTTTTGAGATACATACTTCACTTTAAGATGTTAGAGGTCAAACGTGTGAAGTCCATAATAAATGGTTTCAAAGAACCGTTTGTTTCATTTACTTAACTGCATTTTGGAAAGTCTGGAGCAGCTGAAGGTTTAAAAGAGCTTTACGAAATAACTTGGTTAAGTATTTAGGATGCTATCCTCTTAATCTCAAGCCATTAAAACTTGGAGCCAAAATATTTTACAAAAACATAACATTTACACATTGGCTGTTGGGGTGCTAGCTAACGGCTGGCGCATGATATGTATATGATGATCATGATGAATGTAAAAGTAATTAAAAAGTGAACAGTACGCACAAAAATGCTTGCTGAGTTTCGTTCAGATTCATATTTTTGTTATGAAATTAGACGTCATTTATTTGCAATTGATAAGCAGATAGGATAACTACTGCTCTGCTACTCTTTGATATGCCTCTGGTCACATGTCCAAAACATGATTGCTTCCTGATTGGTTTTACCCAGAACATCGAACTGGATAACAACAAGGAAAAACTGGGGAATGAATTAAACAGAAGATTTAATTGCTGAGAAGGTGGTGCCTCAGCAGAACAGGGATTTGTTGAAAGTTATCAACTGTCTGCACTATTTGTGGGCGTTCGCTCGCATTCTCTTTATCTTTCAATTAGTTTAGTCCTGCATGTTCTGCACATACTTAATCCGATTGAATGTATGTATTGCGTCGTGTCGATTCGCGGGATAAAAATGTGAACTGAAAAGGATTTATGATTATGAAAGGCAAATAGATACATCCGTTTCGAGATATGCTTAGAATATTACTGCGGTGTAATTGAAGGAGACGATCACCAATGAACTTTGTTCAGTTTTTTTTGCAAAATTACTTATTGCCAAATTCTTGTCAAATGTTTGATGTGCACCATTGATCTTATTAATCTTTTATCTTTAAAAAAATTGTGTAGGGTAGGAATATAAATAAATGTAATATTTTTTGCGTAATTGACAATTTGCGGTGATTTTTACTTCTTTTATTTTAATCCAATCAAACCTTGCCTTGCTTTGCAAGTAAGTATACATACATCATCATATCACTAACGAGCTTTGCAGAGCCTGCATTATGAGTGTTGATATTGAACGGTTTAAGTAACATGATTTTAATTAATCAAATATAGAATGATAAAATTTCTTCATCATAATTGTTGTTGGGATGCAAATGAGATGAGATGTTTTGCTATGTCTAAGTGTAAGTCTATTTCAGTTTAATATGTTTGTACTTTCGACTTCGTCTGAATTTACACTTGACTTGACGGAATACTCTACTCCGCATTTTATTGACGCAGTTTGTTGTTTGATGGACGGATAGTAACACATGTTACATTACACCGTGTGTTGTGTCCTGTCTGACATTTAGTTTAGTTGACTTGTTATCGCTATCATGAAATCCAGTAACAGCCAAATTTTACTTGTGTTTTAAATGCTTGTAGCATTTTTGTCATCGTGTTTGTCAGAAAACGGAATGATTGAGATAAACCATCTAGAGTTCAGCGTTATAGCATGGCTGGCTTAATTTGCCCCTATTGTTTCTGAAACAATGAAATTTTTAATAAATTATTACTTGCAAACTTCAAAAATACTTTAGAGTATTCAAACACTTCATCTAATGTAGTTGATGTAGTTTGTATTCTGTTTTTCACAATTTTTCATCATTAAAAATCTATATTTGAGGTTCGGCTCTCGAGATTCTTTTTACGCAAAAAACCACTTGGAATTGGAGTTTCAAGTATTTGTTACAAATTTACAATTGAATTGAATTATTTTTACTTTTTTATCATTATCTGAATTAGTAAAGAAAACAATTACTTGTACCGTAATTACCGTAAAATGACGAACAATTTTAATGAAATTAAGTCATGCATTTTGAAAAGAAATCGAATTTTATGGAAGTTTTAAATGGTTTAAAGTTCAAAGTATGTAGGGGGGCATGAAGCCTATGCATGTAGCAGTGATTAAAAGTGTGAGTACTCGGGTATCGCAATAAATCTTGGTAAACGGGAACTCGTTTTACACCTGTTAAGCTTTTAATTGTCCATTGTTGTGTTGCAAGGATGAGCGACCGCATGTGGTTTTCCACATTTGCGTATACGCGCGTAAAGCGCCAGTAGACCACAAAGCGTACT
>JAQFZH010000156.1:0-46656 GCA_034695485.1 Entomobrya nivalis | reverse complement strand
GAAGCACTTGTCTTGTGCTACCACTTACCACACACACTAGGTTCACTGCTATAGTTTCTAATGTTCCTTTTCGTTAAAATTCTCTATGAAAAATGAGCCTCGTTTCATTTCATCACACAAAGTCAGATACACAGTCAGATACACACACACGAGGTCTCTAGCAAAAATAAACATTTAACGTTGCGGCGGGTCTTCAGCGGGTTGTAGTAGTGGGTGTTACATGAGTATATGGTTTATAGTTGATATATATTTTTTTCTAGTAAAAAATATACATACCTGTCCTCAGTCCTCATGTGTGTGTGTTTAAATTGACTGACATGAGTGAGTAGTGAGCGTATTGATGCATGAACAGATATGATAGGATCTTATGTACTCACATCATTTCATCATCATCATCGTCGTCGTTTGCTTTTGCTGGGCATGCAAACTGTGTAGAAGTTAAACCAACAGCGAGCAAAGCCCATTCACTCACTTTTCTCCAATGATTCATTTATTTATTCACGCCAGAGAGAGATGAATAGTGAATAGGGCTTTCACAATTCTCTGGAGATGCTACCCATGCATGTCATCAATGCTGCATGCGTGTAAAAAGGTAACTCACATCCAAAAGCAAAAACATACATAGATTCGGGTTTTTAGAGACTTCAGAGAGTTTGATGGTGATGTGATGTGATCCTGATGATCAAAAAAGTATTCATGTGTTTTATTCACTCACTTTAAAGCCTCTCTCTAGAGCATGGAAGCGAAAACAAGTCATGTAATATTTTAAAGATAGATAAATACCTTTGAAAATCATTGAACATGGAACAGTTGACAAATTAGCGAAAGGATTATATCAGATATATAATTTTGTAACATTGTCATTTTATTTTGCAAAGGGACGATTATCGTTCACCCGTGTGGGTGGGGTGACCTGATTTAAAACTAATGATGTTACATGTAGCAATGCCATTTTTAGTTTTTGGGCAAAATAACATTTCTGATTTTGAAAATACTAAAAAAAAGATTGATTATGTGTTAGCCTTTCTGATTTTACCCCTTTTGTGTTTTGATTCTGAGCTGATATGGTTGCATGAACTACTTGTTTCACATTTTCCAAAATTAATAAATACCAAGTAGCAGAAGAGCTTTACGTAAAGCTTAAATATTTAACGATATCATCATCATCTTCATTACAAATATTACAATATATTACATTAAAATTAGGAAAGAGAAATTCGGAAAATGAGAATGTAAGCAAATTAGTGTAATTTGGACATAACAATGACGTATTTCAATATAAATACATGTTTTTTTCAGATTATGATCTCTGAAAAATATGATGAAATGCGCATTCCTGAATATATACATGCTTGCTCATCACATCATTATAATCAGCCAAGCCAAGCCAGCTCCCACTCGATTTGCTAAAATTGCGCTTTTCTAAAATAAAATAAAAGAACGAGCCATGTATGTAGAATGGTAGCATGTTTTCAAGTGTACACTACCGAGTTTTATTTATTTGCCCAGAGAATTCACAACTTTCACCAAAAATACAAAACAACTCAGCTCGTTTTGCTTTAGCTATTTTTACGTATACCCTTTCATCAAGCCAAAATCCTGTCAAGTTGTATGTATATTTGGCCTAATTTTAGACTGCTGATGTGAACAGTGATAATTTTTGTGGTTTTTTATGGGAAATTGGAAAATATAAGCGCTACTGCGTTAAACTTGCCTGTGTTATGACACTGAAATCCAGTACAGCAGTTTTTGTCTTTTACAAAATTGATGCTCTGGTGGTTGGTATTCTTTGTTACATTTTCAAATAATAGCCATGTATGAAATATGCATGTTCCATCCATGCTTTTATAATAATATGTTGTAGATGTGTACAATCACCGTCATCATCATCCATGTATGCATACTTATTCATTAGTTTTTTTCTCTGGGACGAAGGAAGGAAGGATGTAATGAAAGTTGTCCAAAGAACGCCTTTTTTATTGCTTATTCTTCTGCTGCTTTGTTTGTGAAAAATGTATGATGTTAAATGGTTAATCATAAAATGTACACACATATTTTGCTGTTGAGTCACCCGAGGTTAAGCAGAGAAGAGGATGGGAATTGGACTCGTGTAGATAAAAAAGAGCTCCACAGAAATTGACTTCAGTTTAGAGCACACGAGTTCGAGTAGATTCAACAAAGAAAGTAGGATTTCGTGCATTGTCTTCCGCTGAACTACTCTTATAAAAATTATTAGCAATGCTACTAATGATATATTATAAAAGAGTGTGCTGTGTAAAATTATTTAAAAGTATAGAGACTCTGTAAAAAGAGAATTTGGTGGAATTTAATGGGCTAAAATGTATTCATGCTGCTGTGTTTAATAAATAGCACACAATATAAAATTTGTTTTTTTGGTGCATCATCAACTATTATTATGGTAGTGCTTGATTTTGGGTCAAAATATATACGTTGGGTTTTTTATGGATATTACAGTGCACCAAAGCTGGAATGGTGGTCGTAATAATTTTTATATGCTGCTTTTTAGACAAAATATAATGGTTTTGGTTTTTCGCTGAGAATAAAAAAAATATTTTTATGTTTTAGCACAAAAACCTGCCAAGATTGAAGATAGACATGTCTGTTTTTCTGCTGCAAAATACTGATCATTTAACATCGAGTGTGTAGTTTGAGTGAGGAATTTTAATGGTCGTTTATGGTAAACGTGCTACTTTCTACTTTCCCCAGAATACTTAATAAATATGTACACAAAAATAAGTTCAAAGGGTTTTCCTGGGGAAATTCGGAAGAAACTTTGTCAAATTTGAAGACACGTGTGTGCCCTAGGTTTGTGTAGTAGTTATGTATGCATTTGAAGAGAAAGAGAATTTAAATACTTTTTTCATCATTTCGTCAATACATTGCCAAAGTGCATGTGTTTTTGTTAAACAATATGTTAACGTCGCTTCCAAACTAGATGGCAGGAAATGATGCAAGCCAAACGTACAAAAACAATCAACAATTCTTTTTTCTTTTAAGCAGGTCATTCTTAATCATACAATTGTACACCAGTCATTCATACTATTGTACGCAGACAATAAAATGTAGAATTCCTATGGTTTGTATTTTTTATGAAATTGTATGTAGATTTGTATCAACAATTCCATTAATGCATTCAAAGTCTTATTTTTTCTGAGTAAAAAAATACTAGTTTAGTAGAACAGTTCTTCTCAGGGCTCTTTACAAAACAAGAAAACAGACAGAGAACATATTTTGGTTGAACAACTCTTGTTCTTGTCTGCTTGATGCTCTTCCTGTGAACAAGATAAACTTTAACAAGTTTGCATACATAATAAATATATTCTTACTTTTCCTTCCCTACTTTCTTTTTAAACTTGACAACTTTTCCTCTCTTGCATTTCGTCATTTATTCTTAAAAGTCTGCCCCTGTTCCTTGTTATTTGGAAAAGTTCTTATTATTAAAACAGTAGTATTATCAGATATATGAAATATGCAAACAAGTTAAAGTAGATTTTACTTTAATAGCATGTATTTAAAAAAAATTATGCGTGTACTATGAATTTAAATGGGTTTTCAATAAAGTAGTCAAGTTATTTTTAACAAAGTACTTTGATAGTTTATCAAGTGACAAAAGAAATGTACAACAATCATTAAAAATATGTCAAACTTCTTACTCTTAAAAAGGGTACACGTATCATAACATATGAGTGATGGTGCGATTATGTTACAAAGCAACATTATTTCTAATTCTATTGAAATAACGATTCTAAATTCTAAGATCTCAAAACGTTTACATTAAATTCATTATGTTATTGTTTTGTTTCCAATTAAAATTTAATTAAATTAATTTTTGTATTCAAGTTTACGAAACTTAACTTGTAACTAAGGAGATAATTGAACTCTATTCTGTTAATTCAGTGTGTGTTGGCGTGCTATATAAATACTACATTGATGAATCTGTACTTCAGTAAAAACTAATTAGGGCATCTAAAAATAGTCTATGGCCTATAAAAAGCACAAATACTCTCAAAAATGGTAAGACAAAATGCATCAAATCAAACAGCCTCAAAAATACAGTTCAAATTATTATTTATTAAATTTTATTTTGAAGACAATCCTTCAAGAAAATGGGAATAAAAAGAAAAGTTGTGCAACGGCTGCCAGATCACGTTCCAAACAAATAAAATAAACAATATTTTAAATAACAGAACAAATAAAATCTGTAACCGTTTTTTTTACTACAACGGAACAATATGGAGCTCGAAGGATCTGAGATGTACATATTGAATATAAATATAAGTCTCTCTCTCTCGAAGAAAACATTTTAGCTACGATACATACAAAGAGAGACAAGGGCTTAATAAACTTTTTATAATAAAAATGGGAACAAATCACTTGTGTGTTTGTTTGTTTATCACTGCGCATTTTATTAGAACTCTGGGGATTTTATTACAAATTTCCTTTCCAGACAAAAAAACGGCTTGATCCTCCAATGCGACTCTATTTCTGTCTCGTTCCAAAAAAAAATGAACCTCGTCTTTTCATCCATATAGCACACAATCAGCATGTGACACGCTAGTTATTAGAGAAAAGTGATAACAATAAAACATGGCATCAAAAGTGCCAACTCCTGTTTTTATTTTTATTAATGCAGCTCGCGATGGTGGTGGTGTCCAAAAATGAATTGAGATAAAAATTTAGCTGACTTTTCTCAAAGTTGAAATTGTCATAAAACTAGAGTTGAAGTCAGCAAGTTTTCTGTTTCCTTTTAAGATTAAAACGAAAGATTCTCTGTTACCAAGGCTATTATGTAGTTTAATCTGTAATCCATATAATAATAATGGATTGACAAAACGTTACGCTGATACAGCGAGTAAAGTGCACGTACACAATAAACACACTTCGTGTCTTCGTCACTTTTGGAGAAAGTCGTTTGCCAAAAAAGTAATAATGAAAATACTAAAAACCGGCACATTTGTAACAGGAAGTATGTAATGTTCTTTGTTGTCTATAGTTAAAAACAAACATAAAAACAAAATAAAATTTGCGAAAAGTTGAGAAAGGGAGAAATTTGAACGAGTATGAGTTCTAATGAAACTTGACAAGAGAGAAGAATTTTCTTCCAAAACATTCCAAATATTTTAGACTTTGTTTTTAAATGGCCCGTGTTTTCATGTTTCCTTCTTTTCTTGAGCTTTCACTTTCTCTGCTATAGTTTTCCATATGATGTTTTTGTGTGGATATGTGTACAGCTTGTTAAAAAACTCATTTACCATGAAAATAAGTGTGAAAACTTCGGTGGAATGAAGATAATGTTAGAAGTGGATACTGAAAGAAGTACTGAATAAGAGAAAGATAAACAAAGTATTCATTTTGGATGCATGGGTTGCTTATGTTGTTGGAATGAAATCATATTTTGTGAACTTAACAATATATGTAAATAATATATGCATTCAAAACAGTTTACTTTTTTGTAATCATGTCATGTACTTAAAGATGCAAGGTATAGTATGCTGCTGTAATGCTTTTGATTTTTTTTAGTTTTGAATGCAATGTTCCTTATCCCTCTGAAGATGTACGTATATAATGGAAATTTTTAAAAAAAAAATAGTAAATTGATTTCATATTTAATTTTTATAAAATTCAACTAACGTATCTTAATAATTTTTTATTAGGCCGTATGCAATTAAATCCGAAACTCACGCAAGTGTCACATCACAAAAATCATCTTAATTTGCATATTATGTACAATCCTTATTTTATCTATATCATGGCAGTGTGAAGCAGAAATTATCTTCATATCAAAAACCGTTTTGACACAACTTAATTCTTAAAAGGCGTAAAAAACTGATGAAACATGATTAAGTATGTAGTTTAAACTACAAAACTCTTTGTTTCAAGCATACAAATACAAAGCAGAGATAAAAGTACTATTGGATATTTCTTCACATTTTCATTATTTTTGCCAATTTACTAAATAATCTGTTATACTTGTTCAAAGAATTGTTTCAAGTACATCCGAAAACTTGCACAAAAAGAAAGTGTCACGACATGTGTCGTTCTGTCAATTAAAAATCAAACATTTCAAAAAATGTGTTCAGGTTCAGATTTGCATTTTAAGACAACTTAATAATACATCAAAGACACCAAAAGCTATGGCTGGCTCAATCCAAATTTTACAAATGCGATATTTGTTCCGTTTACCTGACTGTCAAATATAAAAACATTTTATTTTACAATCGCAAAATAAATCGAAATTGATTTGGAAAAGGAAAGGAAGTAGATTTGAATGGTGAAAGTAGTCCTCCAGCTTGTAATGTTCACTTTCACGTACGTACGCATACCTTTTCCACTAATATAACAAAGTGAAATGTTCACCATTTCAATCGAAAGCATATAAAAAAGCGACAAGTGTTGCTTCAAAGCAGCAGCATTGCTTCATTTCCTCCTTTTTTACCCCACCATACCACCACAACAGCCATATTTCCACCACAGCTTCCTTTTCACTTTTTCATTTTCTTCTAGCGTTACGTATGAAAGTGTATACACGTCACTTTCTCCAGAGAAAGCAAAATATAGCTGTTGTACTATCACCACCACTAAACATTCTTTGAATACTGTACAGTAAATATTTCCAAAAAAAGGAACCTGGTGTGGTAAAGATTGTTATCAAACTTCTTGTATTACAATTATTTTGCTATTCTTACCCAAACGACGAAGAAAAAGGAGAAAGTGTAAAAAGAGGAAGAGAAAGAAAGCATATTAATCTCCGGCTCTTTTTTTGTAGTTAACATGTTAACAAAGCAAAAGTTGTGCATGTACCTTTTGTAGTTTTTGAAATTTTGCTTGAAGGCGAATAGCTTTTTGTTTCTATTTAGATTTTGAGAATATTTTAATTTATAACTTTTTATCATGAATCATTTTTGCTTATTTGGTTATCTGCTAATTATTTCTTATTTGAATTTTTATAACAGGAAGTGAACAACTGGCACTTTGACATCTTCCGATTCCACGAAAAGTCCACCGGACATAGTCTCAAGTATGTGGGAAAGGAGCTGTTCAGCCGTTACGGGATTGTGAGTCGTTTTCGCTTGAATTTGGACAAGCTGGAAAACTTCCTCACAGCCATTGAGTTCGGCTATACAAAGCTGAAGAACCCTTATCATAATGACATTCATGCGGCGGACGTCACTCAGACATTACACTATTTTATTGGGTCTACAGGGCTGGCGGTAAGTTAAAAGGGAAAACAACTGCATGCATATAATATACGGTATATGTACAAATTATAAACAGTATAGTCTAAAAAAATTAAATGAATGAGTGTGCAATATAAACCAGTAATCACAGAAAAAATATAAATATATAAATTTATTTGATCTTTAAGTAAATATGTGCGAATGCATTAAGTAGTATAGAGACTTGTTTTTCTTTGTGTTTCAGCAGAACATGTTTACAGATCTGGAAATCTTTTCCCTTCTGTTTGCTGCCCTCATTCATGATTTTGAGCATACTGGACGAACGAATAACTTCCATGTGAATGTCGGCACAGACCTTGCCTTGCTCTACAACGATAGATCCGTGCTGGAGAATCATCATGTTAGCGCTGCCTTTAGGTAAGTCAATATCACATCACAGACAGACTTGTCTGTAAAACCTCCCACACAAAAAAAAAAGTCTGGAATTATTGGTACTATTTATAAATATGATCAATGATCATAGTTTGGTTGAATAGCATAAGTAGAAATAGTAATACTATAAATTGTAGAGGAAATTTTCCCCTTTTCAAAATAAGTTTACTTGAAACACAATGCTTAATGCAAAATGGAGGACAAGGCTAGATGAAATATATTTGAATTTTAAAGCAGTTGCTTTTTAGATTTTATGCATTTTTTTTTGTAGAATTTCTATTAAATTTTATTAGGAGTCTTAGATAAATTTAAAATATCGATTCTAAAATGGCGAATGCAAAGCTTAAAGTTTATATGTTATGCAAAACTAATGAGGGCTCCTACGATTTTCTATGGTTATTTTCTTGGAAGGTTTTGCATCATGAGCGCTCTTCCCGAAGATTTTTTTTGGATAAGCCTCGGATGGAGTAAAGGTCCACTCAACTTCTAAGCTGTAAATATGCATGGCGACGCCATACTAATATGGCCCCATAATTCAAAGTGATCAGTTGTTTGTTTATTATTGATGGGGTCATATTTGTACGGCGTCGCCATGCATATTTACAGCTTAGAAGTTGAGTGGACCTTTACTCCATCCGAGGCTTATCCAAAAAAAATCTTCGGGAAGAGCGCTCATGATGCAAAACCTTCCAAGAAAATAACCATAGAAAATCGTAGGAGCCCTCATTATGCAAAACATTATTTTCTTGGGAAAATCCCAGTTGCGATTACGTTACACTACTGGACGGATTATTGCTACTAGATTAGAATGAGAGTCGTCGAGAAAGACGTCATTTTCTGTACAAAAGAAAGAAAAAAATGCATGTAAAGTCGTGAGATTGAATTGGATATTGTTGATACTTTTTACAATGCTCGAAATCTTGTATACATTTTTAGTATTTTCCTATATTTTTATCTTTACAGGTCTGCATGTTATCAAAAAAATGCATTTAGAATATAAGAAGTTTTTCAAACTCTTTTTTTGTTAGATTGAACCTCGATCTGTTATTGTTGACAGCAAACTAGTATATCGTTATTATTATGAATGTTTGAGATTTACTCTGGATAAGTGACTGGGATTGGACTGAAGATTGGGGGAAACAATATGCTTGTCCATTGTCCACTCGCTCTACATGAATTTTGTTTATGCAATTTCAGATTACTCAAGGAAGACGATAAAAGTATCTTAAGTAACCTGAAACCTGAGGAGTTCCGTGACTTTCGTAATTTAGTAGTCGAGATGGTTCTGTCGACAGACATGTCTACACATTTTGTACAACTCAAAAACGTCCGGGCGATTCTCAACGGAGAAAAGTGAGTTTTTCGATTATTAATTTATTTTGTACAACTGGTATAAATTCAAATATTTTGTTCACAATAATATCAGCAATGATAACAATTCACAAAAATAACTAATAAACAAAAAACTTTCTCCGTTCCATATCTTTCTTTCTATAATGAACAAAGATATCATAGAGATTAGATATCATTTATTAAAATATCTGGACGGATACGAAACGAAAAGAGAGAAAATGAACAGTAAATTGAAGTCATGTAACAGCAATAATGAATGAAAGAAAACAATGAATTTTCAATCAAGCAAGCAAAACTGCAACACAACTAGAAAATACTTTCAACTATTCCTATTTCCCTCTTGTACCACACGCCATCCTAAAAAGTTTTCTTTCTTCTTCAACAAAAGTTCTTAAAACAAAGATGTTTTCCTTTTTTGTAATAATAAGGAGGAAAAGACATCGACACCATTTTATCATGCTACAAAATAAAAGTTATAAATAAGTAAACTCTAAACATAAACCAGTTCATTGCTTTACTACAATTTTCTGGTAAAATTTTTCTCGTCTAATCGATAACACCTATATTGCTGCAGAAATTTCATGTAGCAAATCAGTTCATTTAGAGAAAATATGAAATCTTATCTTATGTCTAAACATTAAGACAATGAGCTTTTGTTTCGATAGCAATTAATACAGTCAAAATTAAAAGTTTCATTGTGTTTGTATTGAATGAATAACTCACATGATACTGAAATTCACAAAGATATTATCTTTATGTGAAATTAAAAAACGTCCTGGTAGAATAGTTAATGAACGGCTCACAAATAAGGAATTTCATTAAAGAACCTGTAATATTGATTATGTAACATGAAAAATCCCTCATCTTTGATTGCCCCTCACAGAGTATCCTCAACCACAACCATGTCTTTGATGTCCCTTCTCCTCCACACGGCTGACATTTCTCATCCCGGCAAGCCTTGGCGAATGCACAAAAAGTTTGCAGACACGATCCTCGAAGAGTTTTTCCTTCAAGGCGATGAAGAAGCCAAGCTAGGCCTTCCCTTCAGTCCCCTGTGCGACAGGAACAGTGTTCTCATCCCCGAATCCCAAATCGGCTTTATTGAATTCATCGTGGAACCGAGCTTGACAATTATGACTGATTTGATTGACTTTGTATTGAATGTGGATGACAGCGGACCAATGACCAGTACCCTTACAACTAGTTCATCAGCACCCTCCTCAGCAAAACCGCAAACAGATAATAGCGATAGTAGTAGCGACCCTAACAATAAGTCTAGTAAGCCTTCGTCGTCAGTGACCAATAGTAGTGCCGCCGGAAACGCTAACAATAATGCAAGCACACCGCCTGCTTCTTCTTCGGAGACCGCATCTTCCGCCGCTGTAGCCGCAAGTAATATAAATAGTGATAATAAAAACGCATCTTCATCAACAAGTACCATTAGTCGAGTACCTCCGCCCGTGCCACTTCGTTTGGGCCAACAAAAAAGCCAAATTAAACCTTTTCAGAATCTTTCCGCAAATTCGGGTGGTGCTGATAATACGCGACAAGCACAGTCTGAGAATTGTATTAAGACAGCAGCATCATCCGATACAAATAAAAATAGTAATAGTGGCTCATTAGATGCTACTTCCGGTGGGAGTGGTGGCAGTGGAGGTGGTGGGGGTGGGGGAAGATTGTCTTTGAGTTCGAGAACACCTAGCTTTCCTTTACAAAGTGGGGCAAACCACAACTATGGACCTGTGCTAAGACCGTGGATTAATCATCTCTGTGAGAATAAGGCCAAGTGGAGGATGATATCTGCAGGTAAACTTTTTATCCTCATCATTTTCATTTTATTCCTTGAAATCTACTATTGGATGATATGTCATCATGAATGTTGTGCTATACAATACCTGGAAATGTAACCAAAAACCTATCAAAATATAATTTGCATATATATTTGTTTTAGAATGGGAACTCCTATCCTTTCAGTAGTAATTTCATATTGCCCCGTAGCTTCAGCTTCTCCGTATCAATCTTATTCGTTTGTCGTAATGATATTTCAATGTCACTTACTCCAGTTTTATATAAAGCGTCATTGAAGAGAAGATGTCGATGTCACGTACATTTAAATACTTTCCCCGGGGCAGTTCATTTCATTTAACCTGGAGGACATAGAACACGACACAACGACATACACATTTGTACACGTAACGCTATGCATTCATTTTGGTATGTTGGGTTGAGCATTCTAAAATATTTACTGGCACTTGGGTAATTTAAGATTATTAAAATGGTCCAGCGAAAAAAAGAAAGTGGTTTCCTTCTTCGTCTGCTCTTTCCTTGGTAGTGTGAGATGGTTGGTGGTGGCCGTGATGAGATTCCATGTTCCACTTTGCACGGAAAGTGATTAAGAATTCTTTCATGCATATAAATATGAAATGCACACATACATGTCATCATCAGTAAGAATGGTTATGAGGATGATAGTGAGAGAGAGGTGGTGGAGGTGTGAAATAATAAGCCACCACCACCATACCAGTCCACCTCCCATTTTCCATTTTGCAGATCTCCAGCCCAGCCAACACAATCGCAGCAGAAAATATGTTCGGATTCTCTGAACCACAACAACAGCTTATAATAATAGAAATGGATGTAATATGTAATGCAGCTTTTTAAATAGAAAAGAGAGGTCTACATATATTTTACTTTCTATTCATAAGTGAATACATCCAAACCAACATAACACCAAACCTAAACTCGTTCATCTTTATATCCTTCCTCCTCCGTGAATGTAATAAGTTGAATAGGAAGTTTTTTCCTCAAGCACATGCCAGTGTGTTTGAATATAAAGGAAATTCCTGAGTCATCATAATCAAAAAAAAACCACACACATTCACAAAACCACTTTCTCTCGTTAAACTTTTTTTTGAGAGTAGTCGATGTGGTTTTGGTAGAGAACAAGGTTTGTTAGGGGTCTTGGTGTCTAAAATCCTTCAATTCCAGAGAATTGACTAACTTGACTTGGGTTTTTGGGTATGGAGAAAGCAGAAGAAATGTGATGATGATGATAATGCTTCTGGTGGTGTTGGTATGGTATGGATGGAGTCGTTATTAACGATCATGGTGCATGTTGGTATGATGGCATGGCATGTCATGTCGTACAATGAAATGAATGGAGAAAATATAACAATAAGATGAATGTCTGTGTGTGTGGGTTAAATATATGCACGTTGAGTTGAGACACAAAAGACTGACTGATTATTATACATCACGATGACGATGAGGCTTCTTTTTATGACTTATGATGATGATGAAGGGAGAGTATATTTGAAGGTAGTTGGGGGAAAAAAGTGAATTTAAAAATATATATTTTTGTGAACTCTGCTCACGAATTTTGACAAAATGAGAGGATTATGCAGTACGGAGGAAAAGTTAGTAAGTACATTAGTGAGAAAAGAAGGGAGCTTTGAAAAAGGAGAGCTATGGGCCGGGGGAAAGATAACGATGATGAGAGAGAGAGCATACATATCCAATAAAAGTGTCATTCCTACATACTTTCTCTCGTGGGAGAGGAAAGTGAACTAAGTTGTGAAAAAGTGAACACGAAGCATCTATTTTTTTATGCAAGCATGTAAAAGTTCTCATCATTCATTTAACCCTTTACTTCAACCAAGAAAGCCTTTTTGGTAGTTCCAAAGTATTTTGAATTCAAGAATATATTATCATTGTAGTACGACTATATTATATACATAATGGATAGGCTGTGATGTGATACTTGAAACTGGAGTATGTATGCATTAAGTATATAGAAAATTTAAAAATCGTTGTTCCAAAGCTTGTTGACAAACAACGTGTGCACAAAAGACAGAGAAAATAGTGATTTCCATAATACGTAGGTAATTTAATTTGACTACCGATGATGAGCACTTCTGTAAAATTTCAACTAAACTACACAATATCTAATCTATATACAAGTAAAATTTAATGTGGGGCTACTTGAGATCTTTGATTTTTTTGGTTTGATTTTGATATGAGAGGTGGAATGGAGATGGGAAATGAGTATAATTAAGTTTCTCCAGCTTTACATAAATCGAACAATAATACAGTTCAGCTCAGTTCACTTTTCATTCTTTTTATTTCCTTCCTTCAAGGAATACAAAAACTATGATAGATAACACAAATAAAATTTAGCAGCTTTTCCCATTGTGTTTTTATTTTACTGACTTTCTTTTTGTTTGCTTGCTTTACTTGCATCCTTTTCACTCACACTAACCAACCCTGTCTCTCTCCCCAGAGATAGATCACAAGATCATTCTACTTTTCCCTCTTTTATGCCCATACACAGATATATATGTTTGTAGATAAAGGTGAAAAGCAAGACAAAAGGAAAAACGAATGATGAAATCTTCTCTTTTTTTTCGGCCTTTGTTCCAAATTCGATAAAAAAGGCTGCAGAGTGCTCTCTCCTCCGCGCACTGTGTGCACTTTATGTTCTACTCAACCGTGAAAAGAATTTCTTAAGGGTGTAAAGTAACAAGCCCATCCAATTGTCAAGTCAAATAACATTTCAGCAGTGTAAGAAACTACTTTTTTTCCACAACCAACCACCAACACTAGACCAGGAGGCTCTCTGGCAGTACATTGCTTTTCATTACTTCTATTGTTATTACTTTTTATATACACACAAGTACATTATGTACATGTACATCCACTATCCAATCCACAACCACCTTTCTTTATTGTTTAAAAATACAGAAGATGTGGATAGATGGAAGTGGAGGAAGCTCGTGGGAAATCCGACTTGTGTGTGGCTTTTTTTGAGTACCTTTCCATGAGGCTAGTAGAGACAAGGCACGTTATAATCTATTCGAGAGCTGAACACACACACACACCACCTATTTACTTAAGATTTTCCCAGGATGCCATAAATGATGTATATAATAATAATATAAAAAAGGAGAAAAATATAAGCGATAAACAAGTAGTAGTGGATTGCTTAAAAAACTAAAAAAAGGAGAGATAATAATATTATCATCGTCATTCACCACCTCCTCTCCTCATACAGCTTATAAGCCTTGAACAAACGATTCTTTTAGTTTCTTTAGAGGATGATCATGTTGGGGATAAAAAGAAGAGGAGATGATGGCGATAATAACAGTCGCCTTAGGAACATTCAGATTGTATGTTATGTTATTATAAAAAGTGAAAATCAAAAGTCACCAGAGACTTTTTTTTTGAGGAGGGAAATAGAAAAAAGAGGTGATAATCTTGGAGCCGTGATGTGATAGTGATGACGATGCAGTGATAAAGAAACTATATAACCTGAAGGAGTATAAAAGTGGGTTTTATTAATACTTATTTTTTTGTGTTTGGAGTGTGATCCTTTTATGTACTTTTTTCTGTGTTGAAAATAATATTCCCTTTGGCCGATTTGGATAAAAAAGGAGAAAGTTAGTAAGGTTATGTGTTTAGGTAGTTGAAGGAGAAGGAATGATGGTGATGATAATAATCCCTTGCCAATTTTTGACAAAAAATTCATTCATTTCCACTGATACCCACCAATTTCTCTCTGGCAGTCTACTGAATATAAAGAGAAAAACTAGCGACCGGTATAAGATGGCCGGTGGTGTAGTTTTCTTACTTGGGAGAATGGTGAGATCAAGTTTCCTCTTCAATTGATGGAAAGAGAACATGTAAACGATACCGATTTCTTCATATTTTTTTCTGGGGATAATGTAGTTTGGGTTTGGGAGACTGAGAATGTAGGTATGTGCTACTATACTTTTTCAATGAACTGTTATGGTCAGTTTATGGGTAAGTGAATTTGGTGGTATGAAATATCGCCATGAAAGGAGGAGGAGGTGGTGGATGGAACTGGAAGACTACCAATTCCTTCAGTGGGAAAGGGAAAATGTGTAGTAAAGCAATTTATGCTAGAAAAAAAAGAGAGAATATGACTTGACTAGCACTATTCTTTGGAGTACATATTTGTAAACGACAAAAAAAAAATGAATATCTAAAATAGAATTTTTGTCTTATTGTCTTTACTCCACTGATAGTAAACTTTGTACAGAGATACCAAACTCATTTCTCCTCAACACCGTCACAGTCGCCCATTCATTCACTTTCTACTTCTACTTCCACTGAACCTCTTTTCCAAAAGTATAAACTGATTCAAAATTGAATTCCAACAAGAATCGGACTGTCTTATTTCCTTTCTCAAATTGAGTTGATCTTTTTTTTGGCAAAAGGGAATAAAAAGGAAGGAACTGTGCCTTGAGGTTCTTTTTTTGGGAGAACTGAGAGAAGAAAAGATTGCAGACGCCTATTTACCTACATCTATGACTCTTCCTGGAAAAATAGCTGACAATGTCTTAAAGTTTACTTTTGTGCATGTAATGTGGGTAGTAAAGTAATGTAGCTGTGGGTAGCACTTTCCTTCTCTCTGTAAATAAGTTTTGAACTCTGTGATTTCAGATCCAATTAAATTACAAGTAAAAGGAGAAAGTAGTGACGTAGGAAGTCTTTATTAGAAATGCTTTGTATAAATTTATATTATGTATATTTTTCATTGTTTCTCTTCATGTTATCTAGGTTTACCTTAAAACAGTTTTCAAGCGATAATTTTAGTTTGGTACAAAAAGAAGAAGCCTGTGAAAACCTGTAAAATGGGCTATATGTATTCTGATCGCGATTTCATTTTGCATGATGTCAATGTCAAGAGGATTGTGACAGGTGAGCTGTGCTGTCTGATATGCAAAAAGGTGTGGTGTCAGATGTGTTGTGATGCAAGCATACATAATATAAGTTCAATGTAGACTGTGGAAGAAGCTTAAGGTGAAAGCTGTTTGTTTCTCGTAATGCCCCAACTAAGATATCCAGTGTTTCAGGTATCTTTACCTTCTCCATTCATCTGTCTCATAACTTTGCTCGCCCGTGTGTTTATGCTGTATGCATCCGTTGAATTATATTAAATGTTTGATTGAATGCATCATGTATCATAGTAGAATATTTATCAGTCCATATTTTAAGTTACGTATTCCATATTCTAAAAATAGACCATAAGACTAAGGTACACGGCCGGAGCACACAGTTTTATGGCTTAGAATTCAATGAAGCGTCAAAAAGTATTTCATTTCTTGCCTTCTTTCACTCAGCCAGAACACCCATGTTTCATCACCGTCACTTCTTTCAGTTCCAAGATATATTATATTTTATTCCCTTAAACATTTTCTGCGAATTACATCTGTTACGATTGTTACACAACATTCAATCATCCAATATGTTATAATCATTTTGATTTGCACGGAAAAGAAAGTTTTTTGCTTTCACTACTTCCTCTTCCCGATTTACTTATGATATGTGTACTCAATCAAGTGAATTTCTCTTGTTTTTTTTTTACAGAAGCAGCAGCAGCCGCCGCAGCAACAGTGGATAATGAAAATGCCAATGAAAATGCTGAGGAGGAAAATAGCTAAACAATTTAGCTGAATAAAAAAATATAATATTGAATTTCTACTTGGAGTATAATAACCGTTTATACTGCATTGGATCAAATTTCCTGTATGAAAAAGAAACATGCATCTAATTTATTGTGTACCTGTTTATATACCAAAAAATCAAATCAATCAAGTTTTTCTCTGCACTTTATAAGATTTAAATATTTTGTAACTGTTTTCTTTTCTATTAAAATTTTATTTTCCCTGGCATGTGAGGTACATTAGAGATAAGATGGATGGGAAAATGTTTAGTTATGTTCCATTTTTATAAACCATTGACACAAAAACAAGACGAACGCGAATTGCAACTTAACCAGAGTTTAAAAAACGTAAACATAATAGGACCACCACCTTGTAATCTAAATCTTAATCCCAGGCATTTCGCTTTAATTATCAAAAAAAATTACTGTAAAAACACAGATATTAAATTAATACACTAAAAAATTACTTAAATTGAAAATATATATCATGCGTGGAACAAAAATATTCTGATAAAACTCTGTTAAATGCTAAAACGAGAACTTTTTACTCGTGAATGGATAAATTTACAAAATGCTATAATTCTACTCAAAAATAAAAAATCTTGAAAACAAAATACCGGCACACTTTTACACACTATTAAAAAGTTCCACATATCTTCAATTAAAAATAATTTGGGAGGATTTGCAATAGTGATTTATTTGGAATTGAATAATGACTTGAAGAAGGAGAAAAGTAATCTATGAATTAGTTTAAAATGTAAAATGCAATGCAATGAAACTGATTTTTTTAATCATTTTAAAACGGTGCTAAATCATGTACTCACGACGATCAGTGTGCTGTATGCAGAATCATTTCCGAATTTACTCACAAACTGCAACATTTTCATACAAGTAGACTGTGCGTGGGTGTAAAAAGTAGAAATGATCAAGAATTTCTATAAAAACTCAGGTAATTTTACACGTGCAAATGAATAATTTGCTTTTTATTCGCGCTTATAATAATTTAGTAAAGAACAAGACACAAACACCAACCCAACACAATATATTAGCTTTGTACATAAAAAACGATAATGCTACCCAACCTGAACCACTATCATCGGACAAACCGATTCTTATGATTCAATCGTAAACCCTCGCTCGACCTCGACCCGAACCCGTATATCAAACCAACAATCATTCCGAAACAAAAAAAGCTATCGTATTTTATAAATAATTAAAAATAACGAAACTAAACCTTTTGAGATGATGATACTACAATTTATAATTTTTATCAGTATACAGCTTACTGCTTGTATGCTAACAAGCTTTATTACAGCACATATATTTCATATTTGGTAAAGAAGAGAATGAGTCATTTTATGACGATTATATAAAGTGAAGAGGGACTAAAATTCTATTTAAAAAAAGCACCGCACAACAACCGAGAGCGTTGATCATTAAAAAATGATAACAATTTGATTGTAGCTAAACAAACAAAATACTTATGTACTCCTAGACATTAGTTAACGTTCCAAAAAAAACCACAACAATGATAATCGTAAATCACTAAACACATAAGTATATAGCAAGTATGGTATATATAATAACTTTTATGATGAGTGATATAGAGCTGAGCTGAATATATCCCCACGCGCAAGTACGTACATTACAAAAATTTCTGACTTATTTATCCACATCGATAAACACAAACACATTAGCTAAATTTATATTGTTAATTATTATAACTATTATAGATATTATTACTGTTAGTTAAAAATGTTATACTATGTTGTTGAGTAGATAACTAAAAAAATCTTAAGTACTTGACTTGTACGCATTTTAGCGAAAGGAAAAAATCATCTGAGAAAAAAAGCTGTGCAATTTCAATAAAAAATCCTTTTTGTAGATTATCCATATTTATTTCCATTTGGAATTACATATACGTCTCCAGTTTGGTTGCATTTCATATTTGTAGATCGTCGTTTTACCTAAATGGTTTCCTTTGATTTTTTGGTTCGGTTAATAATACTTGATCTGTTTTTAATTGGTCTTCTTGTCGGTGGCTTTTTGTTGAGCTTCGGTTAATTCCACTTCAAATTCTCCTCCAGCATCAAGTCGACTTTTGTCAACCGGATACAGCCTGAGAGAGAACGAACAAATTGGATTGCATTTGAACTTAAACATCGTAATTGCAGCCCATTATTTTAAATTGCACGTTTTGTAAAATTATAGAGCTTACCAGCGCTGATAGAGATAGATAATGAAAACTATGTCGTCTCTGAAACAAGCCATTCTATGGGCAGTGGGCATTGTGATGACAAAGGCAAAGAGATCGTCAATAAATGTGTTGAATGCCTAAAACCAAAAATAAATTTGCCACTAAGAAAAAAATTACAACAAGTTAAATCTGTAAATGAAATGACTTGGTTGATTGAACATACCTTGTACATGAATGCACGCCAAGGTAAATGAGCAACACTTTTGAGCCGATAGTTAACGAATAACTGTGGTAGCATCAGAAGAAATCCAAAACTGTACACGCCATATACCAAGCTTTGTATAGTCCATGAATACCAACTAGATTAAAATACATTTAAAAAATTGTAAAAATTAGTAAAAATTAATGAAATATTTTTTGGCTTGGTTCTGGAAACTATTACATGTGCAATTAATTAAATACCTCTTATGGGGCACATAGAGTAGACTGTAAATAGCACCTCCAAAGCACAATGGATACATAACGTACGACAAATATCTCATACTTTCAATGTCATGCTTAGCCGTTAATTTCTCCCTTTCACTCAGCTGACCAAAACGAATGCGGGGAAGGCCACCTTGGAATTCGAAACTAACCTTGAAGGCTTTAGTGACTTTCCATACCTGAGAAACAAGTTTATATATTAATTGGGTTATATAATAATTGTATTTCTGTGTAAGATTTAAACCCAAATTTTCACCTCAATCAAAGTTCCCAATGCTGCAGGGAAAGTCACAAGCAAACTGGACTTTTCCTCTAACAAGTAGAGAAAGACAACTACTTGACTGAAGCAACGCCAAAGGGTGGTTCTTGAAGAAAGGCCAACGGTAGTTTTCCTCGCTCTCCAGTAAGATATATCGTTTTTGAAGGCCAAAAAGTCGAACAACAACTGGAAAAACCAGAGAAAGTAAATATATAAATATATAACTGCTAAAAAAACAGCTTCTTGTTAAAAAAAATTAGAATAAAATATTGTTACATGAACGGCTGCAACAGCCATTGTGACTGCAAGAAGGTATATATTTGTGTCAGAAAATATGCCTTTCACTTCGTCCAAGTCTTTCGTGGAAAATCCTAACGTCTGCATTGTTTCCATTGCCTGAAGAAATTGTTGAGCCAGTCTAAAAAAGGAAAAAAAAATCAAGAATTATTTAACTTTTTGACTATGATCCTCAAAAAGTTAAACACAGCAAGTAGCTTTATACCTTAAATAACCAATACTGGATGGAGTAAATTCCAACGTTAGCTCATACGACTCCTCACTTTGATTAACTTTATAAAAATCGTGAAGCCTGCTTCCAAACTTGTCAAATCTCAGTGGAGGTAGGTAAGTGTCCGAATTAAGGAACCTGATAAGGCTCCCTATATCCATTGGCAAATCTTTTACTGGAAATGCAATCGGCTCCGCCAGCATCGTCAAGCGCAATCTCTTTGCAATGTGCGTAACTGCCTTGTCTTTATCCTTAGTCTTCTTCAGTTCCTCTTTTTCCGTTAACTAATAGATAGAAAAATAAACCTTATTAATAACTGACGATGAGTAATATGCAGTTTTAAAGGCATAATAAAAAATGAATTTACTTTCTCTGGTTCAGAGCCAAGTAAATTAATTGGCTCTGCTTGAGGCACCAAATATTCCGTCAGTTGGAAGTACGCAATCATCGCTTTCTGTGACTGAGCATCCCTCTCCCAATCATTAGAATTTGTGTAAGGGAACGCGAAAGCGTACATGTACAAAGTTCCATTACGCCTGGTGGTCCGTGGTAAATGTATCGTAACATTTCTAGAATCAGGCAAAATACAATCATTAAAAACTTCTTTAAAGAAATACATTATAACTAATTATTCGATTAAATAAAAGATAAAATTACTTTGAGATCAACTCGGAAGTGTAATTAAACGGCACCCATCTATCCACCACATTCAAATCACTTATCGATCTTATAGATCCTCTCGTTGTCGTTCCAAAGACCACTTGCAGTTTAGGCTTTTGTGCAAGATAACTCTTTAAACAATGCTTTTCCTGACACGTCGGTGGAATAAATATTGAGACCAAACTGTAAATGGAATGTCCAATGTAAGCTAAAAATAAAGCACTAAAAAGGGTGCTCCACGAAAATCTCGCCATTTTATTAAAATCAGGATCACCGGTCAGCAAAACGGGTACTCTAAACGAAACTACAAAAATGGTTTGTTTGAAGAAATGGACAAAAAATATCTCTACATTTCACACCCACTTCCGGTGCCGATTTTAAAAGTGCTCAAATCTTAATCTCAAATTATGTAGCCATTAATCTCTCCGCGGCAAAGGCTGAAGCGCAGCGGAAGTGAAAGCAGAGTGAAAGTAGACCGGCAGCCTGTCTGCCGAAATGAAAGTAAAGAGGTGTAAGAAGAAGACAAGATGGGAATACCCGATTTTTTGGAAACATGAAATGGATTGGGTGACTTCCCTGAAAAGTAAGTGTTTGTGCATAGCATAACAATTTGACACGTCGGAGCACTATTTCATTGATCATTTTTAAAGTGTGTAGATGCCGCTGTAGAATGGGGTAAAGTGCAACAAAAGTAGTGTGTAATTTTAAAGCCATATTTGCCCTGTTTGTAAACATTATCATCTGACTTTTAGTTTGTTGACAGCTGACTTTGGGTAAAGTAATCACCTGTTTTGTGTTTAGTTTTGATTTGATTACTTGACTTGGTGGGAAGGTGGGAGAAGTTAGTAAGTTGTCAAAATGGAGGATAATCAAATTAATCACGATTTAAATGTGAATGAAAGTGACTCAATCGATACCATTACGCTGAGATTTTCTAACCTTTTGAAGTTGTTGGATAATGACCCTAATAATGTTGGAGTTGAGGAAAATAGTACCTTTTCCAAGTTGAAAGACCTTTACAAAGATATAACTGGGATTCAACAGTCTGTGGAAAAATATAAATTGTTTAAAGAAGGGCAAGATTTGTATACAAAGTGGTTACTTTTGGCAGAGGAAAGTGGATTATGGGGAGGAGAAGGTGATCTTAGTGGGGACGGAAGTAGAGCAAATAATGTATGTGGTTATCATTTCAATGCAATATGAGTTTAACAGTTTTGTTTAAAAGCACGTGTGTCTAAATTAAAATATTTCAAATTTTTTCAGACTCCTAACCAGCTAAAGGAATTGGCAGCCCTGTCTTATAATAATCGTGGTTACTTAAAGTACCTCCAAGTGGATTTTGAAGGCGCCATTCAAGATTACACGAGAGCCCTGAAACACAACTCAACCTTATCCTGTGCCTATTACAATCGAGGCATTGTTGCTTATCGACTCGCCTTCTTTGACCAAGCAATTCATGATATGAAAACAGCGGTCAGTTTGGATCCAAACAGTCAAACATTTCAAGAAGGCCTGGAAAAAGTTACCGACATGGCTGGATCTCCAACTGGACATAACTTTAGATTAGATTATAGTGACAATGGAGATCAAGGTCAAGGCTCATAAAATGACGAAAATTGCAAATATGCAAAATGCAAATAAAGTATTAAAAGACTCAATTATCAATTCTACTTATATATTTGTGTATTTATAATATTTTTTAATACTTTTTTTCACTACAATATAATGTAACATATATTATTTTTCTTTCAACTTGGACAGATCTTTGGAAAAATTGGAATAAATAGCAATAAATATTTTTGTCAGTTAACTATAATATTTAAGGATTAAAAATTCAATAGTACTTAATAAATATATTAAAAAGTACATTGGTGCCCTGTATTGTATATAAAGTTTATTAGGAAAAAAGTTTACGTCATTTTTTTACGCATGCAAACTTTCTTTTGTTTTGTTGAAACGTGAAAATGTGAACTTATGGCTTATAGAGTACTGTGTATATTTTCACTATCAATTATCATAATTCCTTAATAAGGTTTTTTTTTGTCACGTAAGCATATATAGTCATTTTGACCAACACGACGACAATTAAATGTCAAACTTTTTTTTGGAAATATTGACATTTTTTTAGTCTTAGATAAATGCGGAGAGTACGGAGGAGTACAGTACACTTTTGACTTTACAATTATTTTGTAATCATCTTTATATTCGTTTTTGACAGTTTAAGTCAAGTAGGTATATAGGTATGTTTTGTGTATATTTATGTCACATATTTTTTTCATGCGTACACTTTTTTAGAGTTTAGTTTGTCTTATCCATTAATTTTTTAAATTAAGAGTCAGAGTCTTGAAACTTGAAAAAGGTGTAAAGAGTAAAATTATAATGGAACGTAGAAAAGTTGATATGAAGAAAAGTTGAAAATGAGTCGATCGGTTTAGTTTTTTGAGGGTTTGTAAGAATTTTTCAAGCTTTTGCATTTTTGCATTTACATTTTTTTTGTAGGATGATTTGATTGACACTTTTGAACTCTTTTGAGATAAAAAATGAGAGACAATGCTGACATTTTTTGAGGTGACTTTGACAAGATTGAATAGATATGCATCAGTATACATATTATAATGTAAATAAACGCTAAAAATATATATAAATTGAATCAAAAACAGTTGATAAACAAATAAAAAAACAATCTTTTTTTACCGTTGAAATTAAATTAATACGGTTTAAAAACAAATATAATTAAGGCCCCAATCTCCGCGCGGACATTTAGCGTCCGCGAAGTAAACGTCAGACAAGATCTTCAAGCTTTCGGGCTTGGTAAGAGAGGGCACGTCCCTTGGAGCTGCGCTCCACATACTTTTTGAATTCAGATGCCAAGAAAACTGTTGAAGTTAAAGCGATGAGACCTAGGATATCTGTGGGGGTAAAAAGTTAGTGAGTTAGTTAACAAATGGCTTCAAAAACATTTGTGTGAGGATAATAAAGACTTACCATGAAATGTGAGAGCTTCCGTTTGAAATACAGCCTGAAGAGGAGGAAAGTATATTACCAACATTTGCCCAACCAATGACAATGTCACAGCAATTAAAAACATACGATTGGAAAATAATCCGATTTCAAATACTGACTTTTCCTGTAAACCCAAAGAACATACAATAGTTTATGTTAGAGAAAAAATATAAATTATGACTTCGATTTAAATAGAAAGAAAGGAAAATATTTTACCTGAGAACGACAGCTCAACGCGTTGAACATGTCGAAGAATACGAAACATGTGAAAGTCATCGTGGTATCACGCGGTGTGATAATGTTATCACTCATCTAAAAAAAAGTTACAAAATTAGTTAGTTAATTAGAAGCAAAATATTAATGAGAGAAAGCAACCGGCAAAATGGAATTGGAATTACCTCTCTTTTGAATACCCAAAGTGTGCCAGTAATAATTATGGCGGCTGAGATTAGCACGTTAATGATCAAAGTTCTTGTTATCATTGGTTCTTTCGTATTTCTTGGTGGTTTTTTGATCACATCCTTATCAACAGGCTCCACTCCCAAACTATCAAAACAAGTCGATAAAAAAGTAGAATCGTGCCAAAAAAGGATTAATTTTTTGAAGCTCTGACTGAACCTCCATTTACCTTTGAGCTGGGGGTCCATCCATAATAATGTTAATCCAGAGAATTTGCATTGCATTGAGAGGATTCGGGATGTCCATCAACGTAGCAAGAGCAATCAAACAAAGCGCAGCAATGCTTGTACTCAACTGAAACCTGACGAAATTCCGAATGTTGTAAAAGATTGACTTTCCTTCTTCAATAGCAGCCCTATAAAGTCAACAAAAATATTAACCACGAATTCACGTATTTTACCCAAACAATTAGATGTATCATATTTTATCCTTTGTTAACATACACAATAGTTTGAAAGTCATCATCGACAAGAATCATGTCAGATGCTTCTTTGCACACATCCGTTCCATTTTTCCCCATTGCAATCCCAATGTCTGCACGTTTCAGAGCGACGCCATCGTTGACACCATCTCCAGTCATTCCGACAATGAATCCATTTCGTTGTAAAGACTTTTAAAAAAATGACACATTTAAAATGTAAGATCCCAGTAATTGTATATCGGTGGGGAAGTTGAAATATTATAAAAAAATGCAAATATAGCCACCTTAACAATTTTGAGTTTATGCTTTGGAGCGACTCTGTAGAAAACGGTGATTTGAGGAACCACTTTGTCCAACATGGTCTCATCCATTTTATCCAATTCTTGTCCAGACATCACGCAGCCATGCAAAGTATCCATTCCCACCATAGTGGCAATCGACACAGCAGTTTCCTGTGCATCTCCAGTTAACATTTTGACTTGAATTCCAGATGCCTGAAGAGTTTGAATACAGCTCCGAGCAGCGGGTCGAGGTGGATCCAGCATTCCAACCAAACCGTAAAACGTAAGATCTTGGAATGTAGGTCCTTTCGCCAAAGCCAACACACGCAAGCCCTGTCGACCCAACTCGTAGGAGCTGCTTAGAACTTCCTCTTCCTTTTTGGATGACATTGGGCGGCCACTTCCGAATTCGTTGAATTTTGTGCACTGCTTCAAAACCTTTTCTACTGCTCCTTTCACGAAAAATATTTCTTCTTCGCCCTAAAAATATAATTGAATTACAATTACAAAAGAAATGCATACAAAAGTATTATAATATTTTTCAAAAATGCATACAACTTACATCATTAGTATTCGTATGTCCTTTTGGAACACACTTGACTGCCATCATTTTCTGATCCGAATTGAAAGGGAACTCCTGAAGTCGCAAATACTGATCCTGAGCAGAGTGAATACCCATCTAATTGACAAAAATAAACCAGTTTTTAAAAAGAAAATTACATTTTAAACCAAGATAACAAAATGGACAAATTAAAATTAATTACTTTAATAGCTGCCGCCAAAAGAGCTCCTTCTGTTGGTTGACCTCTCAAACCGCTATTGGTAATAACTGCATTGTTGCACACAGCACCAATCTCCAGCACATTATACAACGACTGCCTAACTTCCCGTGAATCTCCACTTCCTGAATTCCTCATCTTGACCTCGCCAATTGGATTATATCCAACACCAGTGATTTCCGCAAGACATCCCTCTGAAGTGATAACGCTCGTCACGGTCATTTCATTTTTGGTAAGAGTTCCCGTTTTATCCGAGCAGATGACGTTGACACAACCCAGCGTCTCCACAGTAGGTAATCTTTTCACAATGGCATGTCGTTTCGCCATACGCATCACACCAAGAGCCAATGTGACAGTGACGACGATTGGTAGTCCTTCGGGGATAGCGGCCACGGCAAGACTTACTCCAATGTTTAGCATGTCCAGAAAAGCTTTTCCTTGAGCCCAACCCAAAAGTCCGATTCCACCAATGATGCAAAATGAATAAAATGATAGCTGCGCACCGAGGATGTCCATACTTCTTTGAAGGGGTGTTTTGGGTGCCTCTTCAGCTTGCATCATCTTGAAAACTTCGCCAAACCGGGAATTTTCGCCAGTGCTGATGACAATCCCTTTGCCACTTCCACACCGCACCAGAGTTCCCATAAATGCTACATTTTTTACGCTGCCTTCGTCGCCAGCCTTCATGACAGGATCCGGAGTCTTTCCAGCCGGATCTGTTTCGCCGGTAAAACTGCTTTCATCAATTGACAGCTCAACTGCCTCAAATAGCCGCATGTCTGCGGGAACTCTATCGCCTATATTCAAATGCACTATGTCGCCAGGTACGAGATATTTTGCCAAGAATGTGTTCAGTTGACCAGCACGGACACTAAAAAGAAATAAAAATAATTTGTTAAAACATTGGTTTCCAGATTTTTAAAACTAGTTTATAAACTGTGTGCTTTTACCAGTTGCAACTTGGTGGTACCAATTTCGTTAACTCCTGAAGTGATTGTTCCGACCTCCATTCCTGAATGAAGGCTACCGTCACCACAATGATTATCGCAACCGTTATACTGATAGCATCATCCAACTGCTTCATACAAACGCTGACAAATGCGGATCCCAGAAGGAGCAATATCAAAGGATTCTTAAACTGTTCGATGTACTTTTTCCAGAGTGGCTCCTCCTCATTCACAATAAATTCATTGGGTCCTAATATTTTTCGCCGGTTGTCAGCTTCTTTCCAACTGAGTCCATCTCGTATGCTGGACTGTAGCTGCCACTCGACTTCCCCAACGGTCAGACTACTCGCGTGCTCCCCCGTTAGCCACATGTTGGGAGATAAGTTACTTATCTGAAATTAGAAAACGTTAAATGTTTATTAGCTACGATATTTCAGACAATTATCTATTCCTGTAACACAATCAGCTGTAATTTTTATCTAATTAACTAATTAAAAATGCGAAACAACACAATACACAGCCGACGAAGAAAAGTGCAAAAATTCAAA
Organism: Entomobrya nivalis; assembly: GCA_034695485.1. NCBI lineage: Eukaryota > Metazoa > Arthropoda > Collembola > Entomobryomorpha > Entomobryidae > Entomobrya > Entomobrya nivalis. The sequence continues at coordinate 19,662 of JAQFZH010000156.1, read as the reverse complement.
ACTAACATTTAAATCCACATGATTCTTGCGATAGTCTTCTAATTCCACACTCCTGTCAAAATCTAACCATTCCCAATCAGCCTTGTGAACATTCTCAGACTCCATATCAGGCATTTTTTCATCCAACTAAATGCACTCAACTCAAACACACCATTTTTTTTATATAAATAAACTGCCTATTTCTGTCAACAATGCATAAGTTAACAGAAGGTAAATGCATAAGGACACCCACACCACCTGTCTTTTTATGGTCAGGGGCTTAAAGGATAAAACAGGTACCTACATAAAAGTATTTTTAATGCCGTATTTTTTAACAAAAACTGATAACATTTTTTTTTTTCACAAACTACCTGCTGTAAGCTAAACCATACATATCTGATCAAGAACAAAAAATATATATATTATATATTCACACGATTACACACAACAACATTTACGCTCAATTCTCCAACAGCTACACCACCAATCTCACACAAAAATTTATGCTCATGAGAAATTTTTGCAAAATGTAAACGGGAATTCGTGAGACTCAATTTTGTTGAATTGTGATAAATTCCAGCAATTATATGACAGACAGGTGTCCCATGCTGAGCATTACAGAGCAAGACAAACCAGCTATAAAACTGCTTAACTTTTGACGTAAGCAGTCAAGCAATTTTGGAATTAGTAATAGTAACGCAATAAAAGTATAAAAATATGTTGCAAATTGCAAACTGTATAAAAATCAGACATTACGCATTACATCCTTATCATATTAATTTTTTTATTATCTCTCCCTCATATTATTCTGTTTACTATGTTTGTTTATCGTCTGCCCTTCTTGCGTTTTTCTAACCGCAGGAAAATGAATCATTTCCATTCCAAGTGAATCAGTGGCAATGACACTAATTTATATGGAAATTGATACAAATGACATGAATACCCAATACCCCAAAATGCATTTTTATCACATCCTCACCAAAACCGCAAACAAGTGGTTTCCAGTTTTCCACCACTGTACCTTATCTAATACAACAAACCTTATCTTTATCCTTAATTTCTACATGAGACTGACAAAATGAACATGCGACGATAATAAAAAATTGATAATCCGCCTTTTGTCCATGTTCCAAGTGTGTGTGCAATGCATACGTGTACTAACAGCTTGACTAGCTCAGTGCGCACACTCACTCCAGCCAGCGCCAGCATGGATATTACGCTAATCTATGGAACATTACTCGGGTTTCTCTCGCTCTCCGTTTTTTTTTTCCTCCGTAAAAAAAATCTTTAAAAAAACTTTCCAAATAATTTTACTAATTAACTTACTCTCTCGTTCTCGTGTTCCTCTTCATCGACAACTGACTGATTATGTTGATTATCCAGCAAAACCTTTGAGTCGTCAGGTTCCTCGCAGTCCGAGTTCTTTTTATTTTTCGCTACTTTCCAATAGCTTTGTTGAGCGTTACTGTTGCTGTCCGTCGTCGTGTTGGCGTTGACTGTTGCAACTCCACCACCAAATGGAAGACGATTATTTCCTCTCTGGGTATTAGTTCCCCTCTGCTCCGTCATATGATTATGATAATTATTATGAATACTCCTTTCCAAGTCTAATTGAATGTGATTATTATTATCATTTTCTCCTCCTCTTCCAACTCCAACTCCTATTCCAACACTACTACCCAAGTGACTATTAAAACTAGTACTATTATTAGACGTTAGAGTATGAGAAGTAGGTCTTGAACGGAACAGATCCTGAGTGTGACTAGAACTGCTGCTCGCAGCAGAAGAAGAGGCAGAGGTGCTCCCAATTCCATTGTGTGGTACCATCGCCTCCCTCATCTCTCCCACCACCACCACCACCTCACCTAACTATTCCACTACTTTCCAGAGAGAAAACCTAAACCACAAAAAAAATAACCGTGTGGAGGTATTGCTAAACGTTGGAGGGATGCCTATTCCTTATAACACGTACGTCTTTCACAAACTCCTTTTTTTTCTGCTGATGATCGAGAAAAACGGGAATACCCACCCATAAACTCTCCACACTCACAAAACGCTGCAGTAGTAGAGCAAGCGTATATATTACCCGGATACGGGTATTATAAAAGCTAGTCTGCCATTTATGTAGTATATTAAACTCCGTTACTCTCTCGGTCAAAAATCTTTTACATAAACAATACAATAGGCACTACTCCTCCTCCTCCACCACATTCCACACGTTCACTCTCTCCAGAAATAGGGCAAACGACCGTTGTAACTTGTCGTATATGCCGTGCTTTCTCTCTCCCAAAGAACCTTTCCACTAAAAAACTAAAGCTACGACATATGTACTAAATGTAGGCAAAGGCAGACATGCACCACGTCACTTATTCAACAGTCAAGTTACAAAAAAGACAGGCTGTTTCACATTAATTTTTTTTACTAAATATGTAATGCCCACCAATTTCCATTTCCATCTACCATCCACCACAGCAGTAGTAACCCTTTTTAAAGAAGAGTAGTTTACTTTTTGGGAAAATCTTTAAACAAACTTGTCCAGCTGCCAGCTTCAAGGATAAAAAAATTATATTGATAATCCTCTGTGGACTGTGGAGTGGTGGAATGAGGAAGAGAGTTGAGTGTGGGGAATAGACAAGAATAGTAGCTCAGTAAAAAGTAAAAAGAAGGTAACAAGGTATGGAAATAAAAAGTAGGACAATTTTTAGAGCTTAGTCAGAGGACAGGATTAGGACGAAAAGGAAAGTTTTAGTTTTATGAGGGTAATAGTCATTTGATATTGTTGGCTAATACTAATAATGAGATTGGTTGAAAGTGGGTATAAAAAAGTAAAGCAGATGTATCACTTTTTAATGGAAAAGAAAAGGTGAGCTACTTTCTTTCACTTTTCTCCAGCAGCGACACCGACATAATAGTTTTCTCAGGGTAAACTGTGTATTACTTGATACCTTTCTTTCACTATATGTTGTGATTTGTGCTACCACTATAAAGTCTAAAGGCCTAAGATTGAATAATCTGATGTACAGGTTAAATCGCTGCAGGTTACAGGTTAAATCGCTGCTGCAGAACTCTTAGTTTAAAGAATCGGTGTTTTTCTAACACAATTTTGACAAATTGACAGATTTTTTTTAGAAATTACACCTAAAAATTAACAATTGTAAAAGATTTCAATGCAAAGCTTTGCGGTACAACCGCTCAAGTTAAAATAGTAGCTAGAATTTTTTTTCACTAGCTGTTATTTTTTTACATGTTTTGTAAACGTGCCTGCGCATAAGTGAAAAGGTGCAGGTGCCTGCCTGCCAAGTGCCAAATCTATCTTGTCTTGTCAGTTTCACAGTTGTCATACTTTTTTAGCCGCTGCAACTGTTCATGATGATGATGATGTTTTAAATGTGATGTTGATGAATGAATGATGATTCTATGTATTTATTTGCAAAAATTACACATTATACTTGTGTACATGTTTGAACTGAAGTATAAATATTTAGAAAAAAAACTCTGATTGTTTATAAAAAACCAAGCAGTAAATGTTCTACCTAAGCCTAAACCTAATAGAGAATATTTTATTGAATTTCAATATATTTTTTTATGCAGTAAAAAACATGAAAAGGTAGAGAATAGTGAATAGATAGAGATTTTTTATGTGATATTTTTTTTTTTACTTGACTTACACACGGCAGGGTATTCTTTTACGTGTTATTCCTCCCATTTGGTTCACATCATCGTCGACATCGTCGTCATCTTCACTTGATTGCAGAGAGAGCAGTGTAACCATTGCCATTTGCCATTGCTCCTTGGTTAGTGAATCGGATGTTGCTTCTTGATGACTTTATTGTTTGCCTGTTGCACACTTGCTTTTTGTTTCGCTGGCACTTCACTTTTTTAATGTGTTTTGTAAAGGTTTTGTGTGAGGAGGAAGGAGATGGGATGGGAATGATGGGATGCATATTATGCAGTTTGTTTGCTAGCAGATATGTGAGAGGAGAGGAGTAAAGAGAGAAGGAAACATGATGAAGCAAATCAATTAGCGGAACAGAAGCAAGTTAAGCGTAGTATTTTTTAGTGCTGATGTGATGAATCACAGAAGGATGAAGGATTTACGATTTACGTATGGTTGGTCTGGTACTAAAGGTTAGATGCTATGATATACACGCTTCACATGCATGGAACATGAACAAAAGATCAAAAACCCAAAAAACTAGTCTGTTTAGATTGACTTTTTTTGTAAAGAATTTTGAGAATGAGATGGCATGTTTTTTAAATCTATGCAAAATAATTTACCGTTTGAAATCTTAGGTTTAAGAACTGAAGCTAACATTACTACCCCAAAAAAAACTTGCAGTTTTAAAATTTTGATTTTTTAACATGTCTCAAGCGTTGCCTAAATTCTGTAAAGTAGTTTGTATTTGTATGCACACACTAGCCCAACTCCCGACAACCCTCATAAGTGTATATTGCGTATTTTGTATTTACTTCACTATGGGAATATGAGGTGTATAACTTATGAGGGCATTTATGAGGGGCTCATATCAATGTAGGGAGAAGGCCTACTGTTTACTGATTTGTTAAAATATCAGCACACATTTCAATTTCAAACAATTATCATATTTATCATAATCATCTTACTATATGCTATATATGACGTTTGCAATTTGCAATTGTTTGGTATTTTGACAGTTCAATTGTCTTAATTCACTGTACGATGATGTGAAGTGAAGAAACTTTGATTTGCGAAAATTGATGATATACTGTAATGTCTGTGTGATGAAAAATGAAAAGAATATAGAATGCAGAAAAATTAAAAATGTGAATGGATGTCAATAAACTAAAACTAGTTTTTTTTTAACAATTTGAAAAAAAAACTATTCTGCATTGGATTAGTAAGATAATAAAAACAGCAGATTTTCTGCTGACATGATGATCAGTCTTGTCAACCTGACCTGACGCGAGAATAACATACCTTATTTTTTCAAATCTAGCACAAAGATGATGGGATCAATAACTTTTTTTCAGACAACAAAATATATTTGTCAATAAAATATTCGATTCAATTACAATTTTATTCATTTTTTGGCTGGAAACTGGAGTACATCAAAATTGGCTAAGGTTTTAAGCTATGATGAGGTATAAACTATAATGTTTTTTGTTTTGGAGTAAAAATATTTTGTTTTATATTAAGCGTGTGAATCGATATATATTTTTTGTCACAACAAATACTCTCTACTAGCTACTGAGACAAATTTTTGGAAATATTGATCCAGAAAAAAAGCTGCACATTAATTAGGCAAGATGCAAAACAATTTTTTGCAATAAGCATGAGAGATATAAAATTACATCATGAATTTAACTTAACATTTAAAGCTTTTTCTGCCGAATATATTAAAATTACTGTATACACTATTGTCTGATGGACTGGCCTGACAAACTCCTGTCAGTTAAATAAATTAATAGTTGGTACTGAAGCTTAATCATAAATAATACGTCACATAAGTTGATAGAATATTATATTGGACCAACATCACTGATCCAATTTCATTATTTTTAACAATAAAATGTGTAAATGATATTTTATCTTAAATGTTTAAAATATGGGACATATATTAAAAGTCTATTGATGATAGATGATGTACCACTTAATGAAGAAATGTTTATAATAATTTTAATTACGCTAAAAACATATATTATCTTCAAAGGAGATCGAGCTGCAAATAATATCTTTATCTTCCAAATTCACTCTCCAAAGTAAACTAGACTGTAAACATCAATCACTAATCAAATCACACTACACTAATTTTCAGGATTAATTTTTTCGGGGGACTCGGCGTTGTTTTTTTGTGCACATTTTGATTGTGAAACATGTTGGTTCAATGCTGACTGACTGGCGCTGAGAATTATAACATGTGTATTGCATTGTTATAGATCCACGACTAAAATATTCCGTAAAAAATACAAAATACTGGGTTGGATTATTGGACTTTTAAAGTTCATCTTTAAATCTATCCAAGTTTTGTAAATGCTCGCCGTAGTCAGTGGCTTCACTTCCTACGAATACATCGTGATGATCCAATATTTCATCGTAGCTGAGAATATCGTCGTGGTCATCATCTGCTGACGCAAATAAATGTGTGACTTCTTCATCTGCTATTTCCCTAAAAAAATTAACCGGTAAAATTGTTAGTTCAAACTTAACTCAAATCATACTCTGTAAATTAAATAGCTATTTTGCTACTTACTCGTTACTGGGAACCACCCAAGATAAAATCTCATGCCTGTCCAATAGTCCATCTCTATTTTTATCATATTCGTTGTCAAATCTGTCCTTCTCACTTTCAAGCCATTCTTTGTCCTTGTCTTTTCCTGAAAAAATGCATAAAATAAATTCATATTATCCATTACTCTCTTTACCATTTCAAAATTGTGATGATCTGTCAGATCTGTGTTTAAAAATTTACCTCTATCCCCGATATACTCTTTGAAATCTAAATAGCCATCACCATTCCCGTCTTTTTCTTTTAAAGTTTGTTCATAAATTATTGGAAGCATTGTAGGGTCCTCTTCTGGATGGGTGAAAGACAAAATTTCTTTACGGTCCAAATAACCATCTCTATTTTTATCAGCCGCAGAAAAAATGGTCTTATCGTCTGAGAGCATCTATAAAACCAGACAAACAATTCATTTAATTCTAGATCAAAAATTTCCACACCAAATATATAATCTTCAATAAAAACGTTGTGTTTACATTTACCCTTTGTTCCTCTAAATCTTCTAAAGGAATTGCAGAGTTTTCCTCACTAACGCCATATGTCTCCTCGATGTACTCACCCCATGAGACACGGTTATCTTCATTCCCATCGATTTCGTCAAACCTCTCTGCAGCCTCCTCTTCAGATAACATCCTAAATCAAGCACAATTGATAATTAGTTTCAGTTATCCAAGTTAAATTATTCTAATAAAAAGCCGGGGTATATATGAAAATATTTTCTCTTACTTAAATGAACGCATTATCCAAGCTTTTAACTCTCCCCTTTCAATAATATTATCTTTATTAAGATCCATTTTCTCAACTAAAGTGCGAAGACGTGACTTGGCCTCCTCAGGTGATAAGTTATCAAATTCCTCGGCCTCCTTCGCACTACCTGTAAAATTAAACAGTAAAGCAAAAGAACATTACAAATCAGCCTTTTCTTTTATACATTTTTACAGCAATAATTTTCTGAGCTATTCTCTGAACTTACCAAGAATTGCTTCATGATCAAATTCAGATCTATGATGACCATCATCATTATGCATCACATCCCTTGGACTATATGCTCCATCAACTTCACGTTCTTTACTGGGACTAGAACTTCTTTTGTGACTGTGCGTATGTGCCACAGCGCCATTAGCCACATTAAAAATATTTACGAATAGTACTAGTGCAATGGCCAAAAAGTAATACTTTAGTTCCATTTTGACGTTTGAAGTTGAAGAGAAATGTTGTACAAAGTATTGGAAGACCGGAAGACGTTACTCTCTTAATTACTCTTACTCTTATCAAAATATCGCTAGATCAAAAACTAATTTGTCATTTCGTTTAGCATTTTATGTCACTTCAGTGTGCTTCACACAAACACACATTCTTATATAATCGTTTCTTTGATATACTTTTTTTGAACTGAAAACTTATCAACTTAGATTTCAAACTGAGAAAAAAACGCCTACAGCTACACACGCAACTTTTGTTACATAACGAATTACTCCCACTTGTTTACTCACTTCACTTATTGAGTAAATTCTCAAATATGAACACAGAGAAAAAAGTGTAAATTAAACTAAAGATTATTTAATCAACAGCAGGGAGCGATACTGATACCAATACCGATCAATGATCACTATTATACAATCAGGAAAGACTTTTAACACTTTAGATGAATGTCTCAGTTCCGTCGATGAGCTAAGGTATACTATTTGCATAAAATCTTGAACTTTTACTCTGAAATCACGCAACTCTAAAAAGATGTATTTGACGACTATCCAAAAACCGTGTGATTGCACTTTAACAGAAAAAAAACAGTACGTTGTGTTTGCTTTGATAGAACAAAATCCTCAAAAACTTGGATTTCACACGTAGACTGAAGACATACAGGGTAGAAACGGGAATGTAGACGGGGAAAACAAAAAATCTTGTATAGTGGTATGATTTACATAGACCAAAACCAGAGAAAAGGAGTAAACTGAGAGTTTAGTTTATATGTACACGGTACTGTATGCAGTACACACACTTCAATATGAAGAGTACAAGAAAGTCCGACTTGGCTGCTCATTGATTCCTTGTCCTTCCTGGCACTGACAGTGGCAAAGTGGCAAGTAGAAAGAGATGTTCAGTTGAAGAAGAGATGATTTTGATGTTCTATTTTGTATGGTTGATATTGATGGCAAGGTAAGAAAAAGGTAAGATGTTCTTTGTCTAAAGCAAACAAAGCTGGTCTACAGGTGGCGCAACCCTTTTCTTCCTATTAAAATGACAATGATAACTTATCTCTAAATGTGTTTATGCCGAATCGCTTACGTTAGTCAAATTGTTAATGTTATTCACTAAATTGTTCGTCTTCTCACTGTCACACTTCACTTAACTTTCACCGGTTGAATAAATTCACACTCTGTAGTAGGCATCTAGTTAGTTAGATTTTTTATGTGAAAAAAGGTCACTTCATTTTATTTTAAAAATACACATTGTCTATAGTCTATATATTGTACTAATAACAGACGACAGTTACAGCGAATTTACATTTTAATTTAATAGACAAAACATCTTACTTTAACCAACATCTTCAACAGTTCTCCTCCACCTTCGCCCTTAATCCTTCCTTAATCGGAAGACGCAGATTCTGATCCGCTTCCGCTACTTCCACTTGCGCCCCCCTTCTTTCTCCAGTCATCTTGATGTGACGCCTCACTGTCGTTGTCATCTTCATCTTGTTCGTTGATCGGATTGAGCGTAAAATTCACAGTGGAGTTTCCTCCCCGGGATGGTTGAGCAGTTGTCTGTAGATCAAACAGAGTAAACTCCTCATCCAGATTGTCAGTCATTTCATCCCATCGATGTCTGATTAAAAGCCTTGCAATAAATGGCGCCTGAATCAACAAACAAATAATACAAAATGATTAACACCACGATATGACTTAGCACATAATAATTTACATATAACCGGAAGTAGATTGACATGACATAATTATCTCATAAAAAGCGGACAATTAAAAAAGGAAATCTTACCAAAACCTGCTTCTTCAACTTATGGTATATTTTCGCCTTGCTCAAGGTCTCATCCTTGTATGGCTTCTTATTATTCTTTTTGGCAATCTTTTTGTTAGCTACCTTCTCCACAGCAGCCTCAATTGGAGGTAACCTTTTCTCAGTATTTGTAGCTCGTCTCATAGAAGTCCTTCCTCTATTCCTGGAGCTTGCCATTTTGAACGCTTCGATGTTTTCGATGTTCAAATATGAAATTCCTCCAAAAAATTTACTAACAAAAATTTTGTCACAAAATTTACAAGACAAAAAAGGTAAACAAAACACTGTCAGATTACTTAAGTCAGATGATCTCTTCCCAAAAATCACTTCTACAATGCCACCTGCTACAACTCTACCCAGCCAACAAACACAGATTTTAAAAAAATCTCACTTTCAATTAAAATTGTCAATTAATTGAATTTACAAATGACCAGACCAATTAGGTTAAATGGTTAACACAGCTAAACTCTAAAATCCACGTTGTTCTCGATCAACAAACAAAACTTGCATGAAGAAAAATGAGAAGGAAAAGAGTTGAGTTGACTGACTGGCTTGGCGGTTGATCTTGCTGCGTTTAGTCCTATCCTGTCAACTAAATGAAAGCTTACATGCGTAGGTATATCTGCTGTTTCCACTGAACGGTGTATTGCTATTGCATGCATTCATGTACATTTTATGCACACTGTGTGCTGGGTATGTGTAAGTGTAAGTATGTTTGCATTGCATGCAGTCATTGCAGTAGTGCAGCTATCATCTGGTGCCGAGAAAGCACCGCTACTTGACCGATAATTTTAGTAACTATTCAATTTGTCCGTAAATATTAATAAACTTACAGTAGTTTAGTTGACCAGTTAAAGGAGATCAGTTTGTAAGTGTGGCGTGCATATTTTGGCAGTTGATGGCTTAGTTGATATTTTGTTGTCCTTGTCCGAAAAAGGTAAATAGAGTTGGAAGTTGACAGTTAAATATAAATCATAAATCTAAACATTCTAAACATGTCGATTAAGTTTAAACTTTTCAGGCGAATGGTTAATTTGTATTTTTTGTAATTCTTTTAGATCTGGATTTTTAGGAAAGGGTTGGCTGAGGCTGAGTCAGTCGTTTGTGATGGAATAGTAAATTAAGTGCTAAACTGCTAGTCTCCTGCAATTTATTGAATCTCAGTTTATAAAATGGTGCGAAAGAAGAAAGCACTTTTAGCGGAACAAGGAATTGTTCATTTAAAACATTCCTTTGTTCAGCCGACGGAGGAGAGTGGACTGCTAAAAACCGTGGGAGGGGAAGAGGAGCGTACGGCTCTGATTCTTTCCACTGGCACATACGGCTACGCTATTCCAATATCAACTATAACAAAGAAGAACAATGAAGATGATCGGGATAATAGGGACGATAATGACAATGACTCCAACTCCAGTGATTTGCCAGAAGTGGTGGAAATTGTGGAACAAACATCAGACCCTGATATTAAAGTTGTAAGACAAAGACCACCTGATAACCATAGGGCAAGCTCATCAAAGTCGTCATCATCCAGCTCTAGAAAATCGTCCAAATCAAGTAGCAAGTCAAATGATAAGTCTTCAAAGAAGAAAGAGATAAATCCTGATGATTTGAGTGTGGCGGAGTTGGTGAGGGTAATTGGAGGAGGATCTGGAGCTCCACTGAGAAGATGCGATGTGGTAGATGACAGGAAAAAACAGAAGAGCAATGGGGATGGGAGGAATGAGAAGGAGGATATGGACACCAGTGAGCAGGGAGGGGGTCAGCAGGAAGAGGATCCGGAAGCTGATGAGTTTTACGAAAGCTTAGGAATTCAACGAACTAAAAGAAGGAAAATGGCTGATGATGATGATGACGTTTCCCAAGAGGGTCCATCATCATCGTCATTATCAACCAGGAAGATTGTTCAGCAAGGAGGTGGTGAAGCAGGTGCCGAGAATAGCAACGACAGTAATAAAGAGGATGATCCCGATGTTCTCAAATCAATTCAAAATTATTATAAAGATAATGCCGACAGTTTGTACTACTATTCCCAGCAGCATAATCCGTACGGCGACAAGCGCTTGGAGTTCAGTTCGTACATTGACGCGGAAAATTCCTCTGAATATCAAGATCAAGATTACATTATGTTGGCAAGGTTAGCGCAAAGGGCGAGAGCTGCGGCACAGGCAGCTGCACTTCGTAGAATGCAAGAAAGTTCGAAGGATAAGGAGGCTAAGGATAAGGAAGATGAGGAAGCGATTTATGATCCGCTACCGATGGAAGTTGTGCCTTCGACGAAACCGGAAGATTTGGGGATTACGGTGGACACGAACTTTGAACAGTTTTGGGAGTTTGTGAAGGAGGATCCCCATGATTTTGATAGATGGATTTATTTGATACAGTATGTGGAAAATACTAATAACTTGAATACGTGTAGAACTGTGTACAGTGCGTTTTTGCCGTTGTTCCCCTACTGCTTTGGGTATTGGAAGAGGTATTCCGAGTTGGAGAAGAAGTCGTATTATTTTGGACGGTGAGTTAAATAGGAATACTATTGAATTTTATTTGAAATAGAATAAATATTAAGTTGTAAGTAAAATTACAAATTTTATTACAGGGCGCTAGCGATTTTGGACAAGGGTTTAGAATTTATTCCTCTATCAGTTGATTTATGGTTAAGCTACTTGTCCTTATTCAAGGAAGTTAATGCGCATCAACCTAATTTTGAAAATTTAGTCAGAAGGTAAGCTTAACATTTAAAATTCATTAATTATTATAAAGACCAATTTTGCTAGTACGATGTGCTTACAAAAATTGGTTGTATCTTGTTACAGGGAATATGAGCGTGCTTTGAATACATGTGGCATGGAATTTCGAAGTGATCAGCTTTGGGAAGCGTTTATAGATTGGGAAACGGAAAATAAGCGGCTGAGAAAAGCGTTCACTTTATTTAGAAGACTGATCCAAGTTCCAACAAGGCTGTATAATCGACATTTTGATAAGTACGCTTCTATTAATTTGATCTGGTTTATGGGTTTTTTAAGAATAATTTTGATTATTGATAGACATTTTTATATTGATTATTTTGAATTTTCTTAATTGTGTAGTATTCAGTTGCTCGTTCGTGACCATCATCCTCGCCTTTTTCTGGAATATGATGAGTACGAGTCGATGAGAAAGAAAGGCTGTAAGAAGTTCGGCTTCCGCTATAAACCAGAACCGGAAGTGGAGCCTGGCGAGATCCGAAAAACCTCAAAACCGGAAGATAAGCTGATGGATTACACGAAAACAAAAGTAATGAAGCAACTTACTGCAATGCATGCAAAATGTGAAGAAGCTGTCAATAAAAGATGGATATTTGAGGATAAGATTAGACGGCCATACTTTCACACCAAGCCATTGGATAAGTTTCAGTTACGAAATTGGGAAGAATACCTGAATTTTGAAATCTCAGAGAAGAACTACGATCGGACTGTACTCTTATTTGAGCGTTGTGTGATAGCTTGTGCCCAGTATGAAGGATTTTGGTGTAAATATGCTCGTTACGTAGAGAAATTTCATAAGCAACATACGAAGGACATGAATGTGTCGATTCATGTTCAAAAAAGTAAATTCAATGAAGAGATTGTGTCGCGACAAGAAACGGAAATGGAGGAAGCAAGAGTTGCAGACGTGAAACAAGTTTTGGATGATTTGATTGGAAAAATCGTTACGGAAGAAAATGCACAAAATGATGTTCAAGGAGTAATGGATTCTTTAATCGACAATTTAATCTTTGTTGAAGAGAATGACAACTTTGTATTCAACAAGTTTTCAACTGTGGATGTCAACGAGATTATTAGCCAACGACTGAACAAGGATAAGGTTGGTGGTGGTGATGGGAGCAGTAGTGGTGAAGTCGTCGATAGTTCGCTGCCAGACTTGTGTGGCAACTTGCAAGAAAAGTTGCCACTCAAGTCCGGAGGAATTAGTACTGATAATAATATTCACAACAGTAGTGGCCAACCGGCGACAGAAGTTGAAGTTACATCGCTTTTGAGTATTCCTACATTTCCGGAAGCTGATTATCGGTGGCAAGAAACTGTTCGGGATATTTATAAAAGGGCTTGTATAATTCATTGTCCGAAGAAGCCGATTATACGGCTGCAGTGGGCAGCGTACGAAGAGGAGTTGGGTATGTTGGCGCAATTGCGTATTTGGAAGCATTTATTTTTATGGAATAACGTAACTTGATTAATTTTAGATTTGTATTGGATGTTATGCGAAGGTTAATAATATTTGAAGGTTTTATGTTATAAATTTGTGTGTTAATTCTGAATGTATTTTAAGGAAATTCGGACGAAAGTCGAAAGCTTATACAACATGTTCTTCAGTGGTTTCCTAACATTTTGGATGCAAAATTACAACTGTTGGATTTAGAAAGACGGTCAGGCAACTATACAGTTTTGGAGAATCTCTACGACAAATACTTGGCAGCTACTAAGTCACCTAGCGAGTTTTCCCTGCTGTCAAACAAGTATGCCAGGTGTATGTTCAAGGTAAGGTTGGATACTGTATAAATAGCTAAATAAAAAATAAATGCATTAAAAACGAAATTTTAAAATAGGAAATTTGGTTTGCTTTTTGGGATAGGAACGTGGAAAAGCCGACAAGGCACTTACAATAATGCGCAAAGCTATCCGGAAAGACAAGGGAAATCCTGCACTGTATTCCTACGTATTCGACATTTGCTACGAAAGATATCCTACTGACCGCAAAGGGGCTGCTGCAGCTTTAGAACTTGCTATCCTTAGCAAAGACATTAGCGAAGAAAACAAGCTTATTTTCCTTCGCAGAAAAATGCTCTTTTTCCAGGAACACGGGGACGTTTCACGTGTCCGGGACGCTGTGGAGCAGCTTCATGCGGCTGAAGATCAAATGCGCAAAGTCAAGGCTGCAGAGCAAATGAAAAAGGAAGAAGAAGAAAAAGAAATTGCTTTTCTCCGATCCGAAGCTTACAAGCATATGCAGGAACAGCAGGCAGCGCAGCTTGAAGCTTATCCAGCACCTGAACCTAAACCTGCGGAAACGTCTAAATCAACTCAAAAAGCTGTACCAATCGACTTTGAAGACGATCAGTCAAGCAATCATGCTAACAATGGGCCAATAAGAGCACAAATCGTCCAGGAAGGTACAACTGTAACAGAAGCGTTAAATAAAGAAGGACCTGAATTACCTTATCAAAAGGTAGCTCCTCCGCAGGAGTTGATGGTTGATACAAGTAATTACGGCTATGGGAGCAAACATCCTGACTATAAAATCGTGGAGCATATGGCTCAAAAGGAGTATGAGAAATTGGAAGCTGTAGGTTATCCAGAGCAAATTAAGGACACTGCTGAAGATAAGAAGTATTTAAGAATGCAGACAAAGCTGAAACATTCTCTGAAGGATTCCCAATTCTGTGTTCAGCCGAGCAGTTCGTACTCTGTGATTCCTGTTGGACCACCACCGAAACGTCGTTGTGATCCACCGGCACCTGGGGAATTTGAACTGAGGCCGCCACGTTCAATGGCGATTCTTCCTGTACCTGCCACAGCGCCTTGTGTTAATGTGCCTGATTGGTTTATCAAGGAAGGTGGAGAACTGTGTATTAGTGAATCTGGGTTAGGATTTTCGATGATACGGTACTGGCCACACTTTGTGACGGAAGTGGGGAATGATGTAAGTGCAGAATAGTAGTCCATTTTATTGTACAAATACAAAGTGTAAATAAAATATAAGTGAGTTTTAATCTCTGTTTTCTTGTTTGACAGTTGATGTATCGATCTATTAGAAAACATGTCAAGTGGCATCAAAAACAGAAGATTATTGCAGGCCATTGGCGTTATTTGCACCGATTGGTTTCTTGGCTTGGCCCTTGTGATTTTACTCATAATGGAATGGTTTTACCAAAGTGTGAAGATTGGCCACCAGAAATATTGGACCAGTTACACAGGTAAAATTGAAATAGAATTAATTGCTCTATACTTGTGAATTTCATATAAATGATTCTGAATGAATAATTGTAATTGAATTTTACCTTCTTCAGAATTAACCAAATGGTAAATCACGAGTTCAATGCATGTTCCTTGGATCTCTATCGGCATGGGCATGACTGGAATTCGTGGCATTCTGATAATTTACCTGCGTATGGTAGCAATCCACCGGTCGCAATCGTAACTTTAGGTACTTTTATAATTTTAAACAAAGTTTTGTCAATCTATTTTATATGAGCATTTCATCTTAATTCGTGCGATTCTCTCCATTTTAGGATCCCTAAGAATTTTGGAAATGAAAAGGAAAGGACCTGAATTTAACTACCTTCGTTTTCCACTATTCCCTGGTAGTTTATTTCTAATGGAAGGTGTGACACAAACAGATTGGGCTCATCAGGTGCGATACTTGTCTTTTTAAATTATTATTGAAATTTAAATGCGATTCCAATAATTTTGAATAATGTATAATTGGTTTGACATTACAGATAATCAAAGACCCTCAAATCAAAGATGAAACGCTCATGCTTGTATTTCGAATTATGCACGCCATTGAAGTACCTGATATCGAAAAACTATTAAAAAGTCAGTTTCGTAGGAAAGAGCGAGAAGTTTCTTCGCCTTCCAAAAAGCCAAGAGAAAAAATTGTAGACGACGGAGATGATCCATTGATTGGCCCGTCTCGAAAAGCACCCAAGGATCCTCCTAAATCTTCTAATGCGACTGCAGCAACAGATGAAACGAAGAACTCGTCGAACGACAAAGACAGCGAGAAAAACGAAATGACTGAAGCTGATCCACAAAATCATACTAAAATAATTTTTCATAAAGCTAGATAATGCATGTTTAACTATTTAAAATTGTTAATTTATTAATGAATATTTGATTGTCTTGCTGCTTTAATAGTAAAATTTATTTATTTGTCTTTTAAAAAATACTTTCAACTAGTTAATCGTCATCATTCATCATCATTGTATTTTTAATTTCTCTATGCTACGTCCACTACTGCATAATAAACCAACGGTAAACTTAACAATGTAAAATACAGCAGTAATACTGGTTATCACAGCCAAAGCAATGGTACCCCACACGTCCAAATGACGGCGTTCATACCATGACTTGTTGATTGACATTGATCGCAGATGGTGAACATTATCATGGCGAAGAACGTACTCAGTCCACCAAAGTGCAGTGTCCACAGGTTTCATGGGACGGTCGTGGAAAAGCTTGGAAACTCGTTTCATGCCATCTTTGTACCTAAAATATTAAATGACAAGCTTGCATGAAAATCATATTTTCCACTTACAAAACCGTAATATGTATTTGCATTTATAAAATTTATAAGCATGCATATATAAAATGTACAAAAAATATATACTTTGAGCTTGTGGTCATCTCTTCAACCGCATCTTGAAATTTCTCATCCGTCAAACTTGCAAATTGTATTACCAAAGCTGCTCCCAAATCTTGAATCCTCTCTGCATTCACGTCCTGATCAGCAAAAACTGGCATTGCCAGAACTGGTGCAGCATGACAAATACTTTCTTGAATACTTGGCTTTCCAGCTTGGGTAACAAATGCGAGAAGCTTGGGATGACCTAGGATATCTTGTTGAGGAAACCATTCACCTATATGCAAATTTTTCAACGAATCAAAACGTGTACGTCCACTCCACTTCCACACAAACTGGATGTGGGGGAATTTTTTGATGGTGTTGAAAAATATGTCTTGATAGTTAGCAGGAAGATTGTTGGGATTAACTCCACTTCCAAGTGAGATGTAGACGAAGCCTTTATCAGACTTGCGGATAAAAGCTTCCAAATCCTTAAAACAAAATTTAAATTGCATATTGCATATAAAATTTGTATATTCTTATTAATATATATATATATAAATAGGTTTATACTACCTTGGGTATAGGGTTAGCTTTCTCTTGACAATGCATTCCCCCAACTCGTACGAAATTTGGGGTTATCGGCATAGGATAACCGTCGACAACTTCCTCCGACCATAAAACCAGCGAAGCATTTTTCGCCAACTCTCTGACATTTGGCATGTCAGAAACATTTAACTTTTTCCTCAAAAAATCTGTGATGTGATCCAAGTAGCCTTGTGTTTTATACCTCCAAACAAGTGGTTGCAGAGTATTGATAATCCTTTCCCGTAACGTCATTTCTGTTGAAAAATGATACTCGAATTCTGGAATAGTAGCTGTATCTGGAACTATTCCAAACAACTCATAGAATCCGGGGATCATTACAGCCGCTGCGTAAAACATGTATTTCGCTTTGAATTTGTAGGCAAGGCCAATAGAACACTCCGAGAAAAACCAGTCAACGACCACAAGGTCGATTTTCGGATCTGACGCTAGCCATTTTTGAATGTCCGGACTTTCGAAAAGAAGTTCACAAGTGGCGGTTGCAGCGATGGGACCATTGTCTTGCATTTTGTCCATGGTTCCGTCCACTCGTCTGCTGATATCCAAGTCGCCATGAATGTATTTGAGGACAAAGCTTGACATTGGTTCTGGATTGATTTCGGTGACATTTTGAAGTGGAGTTTTGTTGGGATATGGGCTGATGAATGTGATTTGATGACCTTTCGATACCAACTTTTGAACAAGAGGCCAAACGCTGATGCGATGACTGTACGTGGATATTGGATGGAAAAATAGGATGTTTTCAGCGTTTGAATCGGAAAAGCATAAAGTGAGAGTCACCGCAAATGCGGCGATAATTACTCTACTGTACATTATGAAAGTGGTTAAGTTGTGCACAATTTTTTTGAAGTCCAGAGCTGAGATAAAATCTCGACGACTAATACTGGCAGCCGATATGTCGGGACTGGGCTCTCTGGACAAAGTCTGACAATGAGTTTGCGAGAAAATGTCTGGGAATTACTGGACTGTTGGAGCTTGGTATGATTGATGTGCATTTTGCCAATCCATGATTACGGTGCAAATCGCGTGGGTTTCCAGTTGTATTAAAATTTTGAGCAAAAAAGGCTAGTCTAGACATTTCGTACAGGTGCCCTAATGATTTGAACACGTTCCTTGAAAATTTTTGACCAATTATGCTATTTTAAATGATATGCGAATATTTTTTGCTGTGTATAATAAGTCATTATGACCATGATAAATGATTTTTTTAAAGATTGGAAGTGAAAAAAAAATCACAGTAGCTATGTATTCTGTGGATTGTGTTTGCAGAAGTACTGGAATGTGAAGCAACTTGCGCAATTAGGCATTATCAGTTATAAAAACTTGTACAGGTGATCTCCAAACGAAACTCGTGTGTGGCAATGACATGGCTAATTTGTTTAATGTAATGTAGTAGACTTGTCATTTTTGTCCTTGTGACGTTACATTACAATGACCTTGTTGATATATGCTGGCATCATGATGGGTCGGTACTATATCGGTACGGTATGCTTCCACACGTGTACAACAACTACTTAAAGACCAATTTAAGTCGTTTGCTTTTACAAATCATACAAAAATGTCTCACGATGACAAAAGCATGGCTTTAGCTAGCATTCTATGCACGCATAAATGCATCTATAATTTGATGCAAAAGTTGTTTTTTGAAATCTAATATCCAACAGACAGCTAAAAGAACTTAAATCGAATACATAAGGTATGTACAATTTATGAACTGGAATGTGTAAAATTAGTTTAAAAAAATTCTCTGTTCGCAAAATTCTTAAATGACCTTATCCTAATTAATACAGCAAGAAGAGAAATTCGGCCTGGAGATTTCCGTGTAATTTGCTACTTGGATAAGATGCATGTGTGAAAATTGATTTACAACACTTCTAATGATGAGGGGACTTGGTGGAGATGTACAAACTGAGGTGATCAACATTCGGCTTTTCACTGCTGGACACCCAACCCCAATGGGTAGAATAGAATGGCTTTCTTTTTAACATGGAGTTTGACCATTATCACCCTTAACTATATTTATGCCTACAACGTACAATTTTTTAAGGGAGAATTTTATAAATTAGGTAATGAATTGAAGTGAATTTATTTGAAATATTAAATTGGTTTTGAGGTTTAAAAAAACTTGTAGTTAAAACAAATATTTAAATTGACAAAATTCCCCACACATCTGATCTGAAGTCGATTGGCTTTTTAATCTTGATGAACTTATCAAAATATTATGCAATTTGCAACAACAATCAATTAAATGAGTGTTCATGATTATTTTGCTGAAAGCAAAAGGCAGCTACTCTCATTGGGGCAACTTGAGACACGTGCGTGCTCAATGTGATATTTACATATATGTTACTAGAAAGAGGCCCGTTAATGCACTAAGTGCATTAACATTAAAAAGGGATCATTCAATATGTATGTTTTGCAAAAGAACCGATTTTTTGGACTCCTTTCCCCCCGTGTCAGGCTTTTCTAGCATTGTCTCAAGTTA
>JAQFZH010000155.1:0-46657 GCA_034695485.1 Entomobrya nivalis | reverse complement strand
ATCATAGCTGCTATAATTAATTTGATAAAATTACGTTTACACCAAATTACAATTTATTCGAAATTTCGAAAATTCACTGTTTATTATATAAACGTCGATAAATGAAATATTGCGTTATAAATAAAACCATGACACAATAGATGGGCTATACTATAATGCGTAGGATAAGATGACAATGTGAACGACGAAAAAATGTTAAACTGATACATATACGAAATCTACCTCACCTAATATTTTTCCTTATGCCTGTTAAACTGTTCAATCGAATATAATTAAAATTTTAAAAGTCTTTACAGTGATAAATGATGGTTTTAAGGGTACGTTGTTGTATAAAAGTAGAATAGAAACCATCTTCTTGCAAAAGTATTGAATGCATGTATATGACAATTAATTAAAGACTTTATTTTCAGTTCAGTAACATAATTTACTGTTCTCTATACCGTATTGTCCTATAGCAGTACTTTCTCCTGTCCTAATCGTAGTACAGTATAGTATAATATGTGTACACGTACCTACTACGCATATCATAAGGTATACCGGTTAGCAAAGTAATTTTAAATGGTTCACAATCAGCATTTTAACTTACTATACGTATGGTATGATTGTGATCTAAGCATATTATTGATTGGAAACGGAAATGAAACACCTTGATTGCTCACGAAATTAAATATGCGTGAAATTAGGTCTCTACTGGCTTAGGTGGTCGAAGGACTCTGCTCCACTTCGGATAACCACAGACCCAAATTAAAGAAACGCCTTCATATCTGGAATATTTATAAACTAACCCATTTAATATTGGCACATGCTACATTCTTAAAAATTTATACGTACCTTTGTAAAACGTTACATTTAAAAAGAAAATCATCCACCACAGCCATCGATATAATAAATAAGAGGCAGTGTACAACCATCGATTTGGCAATATTGCAAATTTTTATTGTAAAATTAAATTTAAAATTGCAGTGTTTAGTTAAAACGTTTTATAACTCAAATGGATTCCATAATGCTTTATAAATTCTGAAAGATAAATAGAAATTGTTACATAAGCTTAATTCATTTTAGTTCGACAAACAAACAACAATGATCCTAGATATTTAATTTTAAACTTTTTTTTCTTTTTTTATCTAAAATTCTTGTTATTTTTTCTTAAAATCAGTTCTTTTTTTTGCAAAATTGTACAATCCGTAATACATTAAAACAAATAATTCTTTGTATTTTCTCCAGTAAAATCCAGTTTTATTATTAATTACTCTTTGTGTAGCTCAACTGTGACTATACCCATAAAGTATGAACGCATAGCCGACCAACCAGAGACTCCAAAAACTAGAAGCTCATGCCATCCCTTTTAAAAGCACACTTTCAGCTATAGTTTAATTGAAAAATAATGAACGCAATTAGCCATGTTTTAATACCTACCTAACCTATTGAATATTTTTAAAGATTACATTTTATCCGAGAAATAATCTAGGTAAAAGTTATAAAAGCCGGTTGCAAAAAAATCAACAATTAAGCATTTTGCGCAATGAAATACTATAAATTAAAGCATAAAACCCAATATTTTTCTGGATAACTACCAGAAAACACGGAAACTTGGTAATAAAAAATGTGGAGACTTATGTATATAGTTTTCATTACATGATTAATTTGTAACATTGTATAGTACAGTCTACAATATAATTTACCAACATTTGCATTTACATGAAACGCAAAGTGAATTTTACTCGGATTCCAGGTACACGGCATAACTATTCATTTGGATGATGCTGGAACTCTTCTTTTTTCTGGATAGATACCAAATTGGCATCAATTACAATTTATCAGCAATCACTCTAACTTGTAAAAATATTATATTAAATTTATACATACCTTAAACATCTATAAATTCACAATAGTACTCATATTCATCAGGCAATCATAAAAAAAAGCCTGAGAATATCAAATAAAAAGCATCAAAAAGCATACATGCAATGATGACATGATGCCGCCGGTATATTTTTAAGGCCACATTTTCTGTAATGGAGGACCAACTCCTTGTCTTTTACTGACTGATTATCACGTGTAAAACAGGATATAAAATATCCGCATCAAATAATATGCATTACAAAAATATTACATGTATATAAAATGCATCATCATGGACATGTGAGTAAAAAAATGAAGGAGGAGAATTAACAAAATGGCTGAAAAATATATGTAATATGGAATGATACAAAAAAGTGTACTTACAAATAAACCCAACATACAACCAAACCAACCACACGACCATTGTAAGAAAATCGAGGTGGAAAAAAAATTATGTGTATATTTTTATGTATTTTTTTTATACAAAGTATAATGGTATTACTGACTGATGATGATTAGTTTGCTACTTTGCTGCTACATGCCACTTATCGCAACTACCTTCCATGTCATATCATGCAATTTTGGTTTTTTTATGGATGATATGATATACCTACATTTATCTGAGCGTTCAGCTTTTACACGAGAATGCATGCCATTTTATAATATGCTTGTTTTTTTCTCTCTTATCATTTTAATGCCTGCAAGATCTCTTCTTGTACTACGTTACAGCAAAACTTTACTGCACTCTCTGCATTCTCCATAAAAGTTGCGTGGACAAGCCAATAATACAAATGGGGAAAATGGCGTACCAGTCGAATTCAAAGCTATGCATGTGAGTAGCAAGCTGCGTTTAATTGAAACCTCGAAGGATCCAATCCAACAACCCAACAAAAGAATACAAAGAGCAGAATGAAAAAAAATTAAGCCAAAAGAAGAGAAGAGCAGATGGCAAATAATAAACCATTCCAGGACAGGAGCAGCCGCCGAGAAAAGGCAGTGTATTGAAAGTAGCGTGTGTAGTTAACTTGGTAAAAAAAATTGCTGTGTGCAATCCAATACAAAGTTATCATTATCATCAAAGCCATGATGATGATGGTGGTGGTGGTTGGTGGTGATTGCATACAAAGTATATATACAAAAAAAAATACATTGTATGCTCAGTCGTAGTTAGGCACTCCATTATAGTTTACTGATGATAATGTGGGTATACTGATGAGAGGATGGTAAAGCAAGTGTTATACAGGCAGGGATAGAGAAATAATGTAACTACATATATTATGGTGTGATGGTAAATTAGTATTAAACAAGAAAAGAGAGCCAAGTGTGCAAAAATAAAAGGAGGAAGGCGCTTTGCTATTTAGAATTATATGTATAGCTTGGTATATAGCCATGATGTGTAAAGTAAAAAATATATGTATGTATATCTATTTGCTAAAATATACCTACTTGCAAGTTTTGCATGTATTTTTGCAATGTGGCCGCCATGTTTGATATTTTGCAACAACTTTTTGCACGTTTAGTTTAGCACCAACGAAATATGCACGGCTACAAAGTGTGTGAGCTAAATGATAAAAAACGTGATCAAAAAACCGGCAATTTATAGGTAGTTTTTTTCTCGCTAAATTGAATTTGTTGCTTTGAGTCTTTGTGTTGTAGAGTTCCAAGGAGGGAATGGCTGGAGACAAAAAAATAGTATAATTAATTGGTGAACAGCTGGTATGAAAACTGGAAAGAATGCATGAGAGATTTCGTTGAATTGAATAATAATTAAGATCAATTTAAGTTTTTGCTTTCTTTCGTTAACCTAAAAATATGTGGAAATTAGTTCAATATGTTCAATATGTTACTTTCATTTTTACATGTTGAGTTTTTATATTAAATATATTTGATAAAACCGAAATAATGGTTAAGGTCATAAGCAAATTCTCCTGTAAAATATGATATGTGACATTTATAACATTAGACATTTATGATGCAAAAATAACCTAAAATAATATTTATACTTATAACATAACTATATAATTGTTCGTTTAATTGAATGCAGTATGGACTATGGACGAAATAATTATGAATCTTGACAATCTTAGTGTATTGAACAACATTAGTTTCATGTTTCATTTTATATATTCCGTCATTGTTGTTCATCTTGTTTACCGAATTGACATTTGATTAATCTACATGGGATTAATTTATCAAATAGTTGTGTTATATTACTAACGACGTCGAAAATACTAACATTTTCCTATACAAATTTTTAATTGAATTTTTCATGTAATTTCAAGGGACTTCCAAATCGTTTAATATCAGCTTATAAATATGTACACGTTCTAATAAAGCGATGGTTGAATATTTACTAAAAACGTTCTGAATATTTCACACATTTTCATGTCTAAAAAATTTAATTTTTGTAATCTGTTTGGTGATATGCAGAATGACAATACGCGCTGGTGAGAAGAGTACACTGAGTGCTCAGTGCTCACTCATGTAAGTATAATATAAAATATCATTTGTGGCATTTTATGATCCGTGAAATTTCGTGTGAAGTGAAGTTTATTCAAGTTTGCACTGTAATTTATGGATGCACATATTGAGTTACAATGATACAATGTAAGATTTATTATGTAAATAGTTCGCAGAATGAAGACCTATTAAGAAGAGGTATGATATCTACATTATATGACAAGTCAATCTTCACACGTTAATTAATTAGGCGTGCAATGTAAGTACAGAATCTTTGTGTCTCTTCCAACCACTTACAACACTACATTAAATAGTACAAATCCTTACTGAAAGTACTACTGGTATAAAATGTATTGAACCTTTCATGAACATTTAAGCAAAAATAGTATTTTTTAAGTAAAAATGTGTTATTTTATTTTAAAACTAAATTGGCTTGAACTTGTGTAATTAATTTGCTAAAACCAGTATTTTTGACATGAGATAATTAAGCAGAAATACAACACCCCATTTTTACTTATATAAACAATGTATCGACGGAGGATAATTATTATCTTCACTAAAAATTTGTTCACTCATGCATAAAAGTTACATGTGTGCATATGTACCAACCGCCTACCGCAATGTACATGTACCAGTAACTTTGTTAAATTTTATACTTTCTATGAAATACTGCCAGTATTATTAAAGTAAAAATAGAATATAAATTATAGATTTCCTTGCATTGCGCATTGATTGCCTTGAGCTGGAAAAACCAACATAAGCAATGATGGCAAAAACATTTATTCACATACTAATAATTTTTTAGTTCTAAATTAATAGTAAATACAAACAAAGTCGTGTAATTCATTTTAAACAGTTACACATTTACCAACTGTATAATTAAGAGGTAAATAAAACGTAATGATACTTTGTCCTTGGTTAGATTACAAAATTTTCAATCGTATATATTCAACTTTTTTTAAACAATTCAGGCAGAATCGTTAAATGTAACGCGTACGTAACCCACCAATGTACATGTAACAGTAATTTTAGACTTCGTAACATGGTATTTATAAATTGTAGCGAAGTAAATACAAATAAAATATGGTTTACCTACATTGATTACCTTTAGCTGAAAAATATAGTATTAATGAATTAAATTTTGACATAAAAATGTTTGGAGACACGATAACATTCTAACTGAATCAGTGATTAATACTTTTATGTCATTCAAATAAGTGCATGATGTAAAAAACAAATATTGATTCATTATGAGGAGTCCTATTGATTTAAGTCTACCTAACACCCGATGCTCACATAGATCATTATAATTTAACATCATATATGGAACTGGAGCATTTCAGAAACAAAACGAATGATTAAATGCATCTTATTTAGTACGAAAATGCAGATAGGATAGTCTTCGATTTGTTCGTACATACTTCAATCACCAAAAGCTATATGTTTGATCTGGAACATGCACAAATGGCTGGTTAAGGAAAAGAAACTTTTATCGGCGTTACGTATAAATGCATACCTAAATTAATCGACAATGCGACCTCTAATTATTGTGTTAAGATAACCCCGACGCTTATTATGTGCATGTGAATACAAGACCATAGAAGGAAAGCCTTTTATTCATCAACCTATGCGACTGCAACTTCAAAAGACAAGATCACTGCACATGAAAAAAAAATCGTAAAACATCTTTTCTCACATTTTCAAGCCAGTAGTTTACTTACCTTTTTAATGAGTTCGGTTTCAAACCTCAAAAAAGGAAATAAACAAAAACAAAGCCTTGTAATTCCATCCGTTACAATTATCCATCACCCACAAAAACCACCAACTTCACAATAAATATTTACTCTCTCTTTGTCTATACTCTTTGTTTTATTTTATCTGTAACCTGACCTGAAGAAGAAATCTTACTGCAACAAAATGCCATCACATCTTTACATAACATCATCACCTACTGCACAAAACTATACATAACATATTGCATTTTATAATGCAATCACCGTTCCTTCCTCTTATATAACTTGTTTACTAATATTGCATACTTTCTTGTCTTCTCCGTTTTCCTTGTGCTGCTGTACTGATTGAAACGCTGATTATATGTTTATATTTTTTCCTTTCATCTTTTCAGTTACATAACAAGATTAAAAAGACAAAGTTTCAGTTCGTTTTTCTTATTTCGCATTGCATGACATGACTAGTCCCCAAAAAACGTTACTCATTGTTTGGTATTTTGTTACAGTGAATAATGCAGTCTGCATGCTGATGATGTAACGCTCATTATATTTTTTCTCACTTCGTTTTACTCACTGTTTTTCCTTTTAGTACTTCTGCCAAATGTTATCAAATCCCCATCAAAGAAAAAAATATGTTTTATTCCTTGAAAGCTTTGCACACACAAACACCACATAACATTCTCAAAGAAATTCTCTCGGATTATATTCCTTACCTTCACTAAACATTATATATTCACACTCACACAAGGTACTACATACACAATATATAAACCTTATAAAGAAAAACGCATTAAACTTCTTTTCCTTTTAATTTCATACTGCGCTGAGTTTGCTTCACTCGCATTTTTTATTACTTTGTATTTTATAATAGCAGATTACACTGTGAAATGAAAAAGTAAAGAAAAAAAGTTTACTATTCTCCTCAATTCTTTATTACAAACAGCCAAATCATCAAAAAATGCAATGTACATCCGCTTCATCATCATCTCATGACTCGAACAACTTAAAAGCTTAGGTGCATACACTCACTCACATTCATTCGTAATAATCAACGAAAGAGTTACATGCATAACATGAAATTGCATCGCATATTACCACGACTTCCACCACAATCCATTCTCAGAGAGTAAAGTTGTTGTGAAAGATAAGGAAGAAGAGAAGAAAAAAGAGTGAGAACACGTGGAGAATGGGAATGCTTGAATGCTCAGTAACCATCAAGGCACTAAGAGGTCATTTCACTCTCTTCTTTTTCGTCTTCTTCTGTTTTTGTGTGATTTTGATGATGGCAGTTGCAGTGGCATGGCATCATGATGAACATAATGGCAATCCATCCATCTCTCTTACTCATCTCATCATCATCTCATCACAAACTCCCATCGCATCTCTCTTCCTTTCGTACACATCTTCTCAATTTATCTACGCATTAATGCATTACATTGCAGCAGCGTCATTTTTTCTCTCTCAAAATGTATTACGAATGAATACAAAGTTTGTTTTTTATATCTATTTTAAAATACAATATAAACATAACCATACATGCGCATTTTTATATGTAATCCTGTTCGAATAAATTCAATTTAAATCTGCTTCTGCTTATTTTTCCTTACAACAGCCACAAAAGCGATAATGACGGTGATAATGATGTTTTTGAGAATTCATGAGGAAAAGATGATGATGTTGATGATGATGAGTTGCTTGTTGTTTTTCTGCAACGCATGCAATTAGCATGTATAGCAAAAAACGCAGCAGGTTATCGCCGCTGCAGTGCACTCCACACTCACTCTTTCGAAAATCCAAATCCACTTCTCTTTGAAAAAAGGACAACAATGCAAAGCGTTGTTTTTTAGCAGAAGCAGCAGCGATGCGATGTGAGTGAATGCAGTTCTCTCTGAGATTTTGATATAATGTTGCGTAATATATTTTATTTGATGGTTCTCTACAACATCCATCCCAAAAACATGCACGCACTTTTGGTGTACTCTTAAGCATCCTGTATCATCATCGTAGTATACGCTTTAAAGTTTTTAAAGTGCATGCAATTCATTCTTCTTCCCATGCATTGTTGCGCACACACAAGCTATAGTCATAGTCATGACATGACTCATGATTGTAATTTCCTGACAATGAAAACCATTCTCGTTGCATTGCACTTGTAACGCATATTATTTTGCTTCGCTGTACCGTGGCGAGGTAGATATATTTTTTCAAAAACAAGTTTGGTTTATGATGGTGCGGTGGCATAGAATATAATGCAGCGGAAACAACATTTTTTTCCCTGAGAAATTTCATCTCGGAAAGTAATAATCATACTGCCTGCTTGAATGACTGAGTGAGTGGCAAGTTCCACCATATATATTTTTTCTTCTTCTATCGATCCGAAATATTTTGTAAGATAAAAGGTTTGCTCAACTTTGTGAGTATCTTGAACATCTTGCCAGATTAAAAGTTTATGCTTTATGCCCACACACATGACTGCTTGGATAGGCTATTAGTGCACACAAACACACAAAACCATAATTTTTCGCTAGAAAGTACCTGAAAAACGTCGCGTATCGCATCGCGCATACGGACGGGATGCATTTTTTTCCTCGGACAGTAATAAAAATTATATGAACGCAATAAAAGAACTGGAAGTGAGATGGAAAAATAAGATTTTAAATAAGTGTATTTTATAGTTCCCGATGCACTATATTAAAATATATTTTTTGCATTCATGCATACCATTTATTAAGGAAGATGATGATCGGATAATCATGATGATATGAGAAGCTGCAAAATTAATAAAAATTAAACAGGATGTAGCTAAAAGTAAAGCTTCTGACAGTGGTGGTTTTAGTGTATTCGATTAGATTTCCATTGGTATGCTAGGCCACTAAATGTCTTCCATCTATTTTTGATTTTGACCCACTTTATACCAAATGTTTCCCAAAAAACAATCTCTTTATTGTACTATTAGTCAAATTTTAGATATATCAGACGAACGGATTATAAATTTATAATTTTGTCGAACAAAAAAAAAGACTGCCAAAAATGATAGTAGAAAGTTTAGCTTTCAGTCGATTAATTTCGATATACGACTAAATGATGGACAGACAGACATGATATACACCGATAAAAATATAAGCACTTCTCTTCTCAAGCACTTTAATAAACGCCATCGACCGTCAAGCATGCATTCTTATGATTTTCCAACTTTTTTCCTCATTTTTTTATCCACATCACAGTAAATTCAGCAGGTATTCTCCTTCTTCCTCTCTTTAACAATTTTGCTGCTACTCTTTTACAAAAAAAAAACTAAACGCAGCTCTAGTTTTCTCTGGTTTTCTTACCATGAAGCAGGTGAGACGATGCGAAAAAAGTGAGAAAAACATCCTGTCTAGTTCCTCAGACATTTGTAATACCTATTTGTTTTGAGTTGCAATGCATGCATCGTAACAATAAAATGATTATTATCCATATTACCTTACATACACTCACATGAACATTTATTTCAGCAATTTTTTTTACTTTTTCTAAAAAATGCGGTTGGTTTAGCTCGGCTTGGCTTTGTCTCCTCATCTTCCTCATAGATGAATAGGAGAGATAAGCAAAATAATAGAAAATGCTATAATAATCAAATGCAATGAACAAACCAATTGTTTTATTGGAATAAAAGGTATAAATTGATGAGATGTAATGTAAATGCTTGCTCATTTAATAATTCAACAAATTGTACTAGTACCTGAGAAATAAAAGGCTAGACGAATAATGCAATCTTTAGTAGACATCAATCAAATAGACTTGATTTTATTATCAAATCAGTTTTTGTCAAGAATCAACTTTCAGCTATGCTGTGACACGTCGCGACAAACTTGCATTTTTAATGTTTTGTCTTGACTTGAGTTTCAAAGAAATACTTTTCCTGTGTCTGCCTCAAAGTCTGGTAAAACTGCTTTTCATACGTAAACTCAACAAAATGTGCATAATTTTAATAGATTTTTTCTTGCATTTGAATTTTATGTGAACGGAAATTCCCATCAGTTTTTTTTTCCTTTATTGCAGTTTCTTAATTCGTTTTCGCTGAAATTTGTAAACGTGCGCATGTAGATTTTCATCATATCTTCAGAGTCAGACGTCTGTTCTGTACAGAACTTGCGTCAATTCCGAACTTAACGTTTACAAAAATAAGTACCTAAAAATGTATTTTCTAAATATTTCTCATAATCTTGTCAATTTTTGATGGAATCTCTGCACAGATAAAAATATTTTTAGACGATAAACATATTATTTATGCATTCCACAGATAGGTACTATTGCTAAGCCAAAAAAATATTCGAATGATTGTGAGGAAAATATACGAAAGATGCAAAATATAAAACTACCTAAATCAAACGTTGCCGTTTGACGTAAAAATATATAAGTAAAGATTATAAGAAAATTGAGATGTAACAATTTTGTGGCGTGGTTTGAATTGAACCGTGAAACATAATACTGTACGATGCACTTTAATCTGGTATTTCACAATAGCAGACGACATTTTTGCCTGATATTTATGCAGAATAACAATTAATGAAAAAAAAACATGGCATACGGATTTTCTGTCCTTGTTACATTTTTCAATCTTGACAATTTTGTGACATTTCTTTGAACTATTTTTGCTTTCATTTGATTCAGAATGATGAATTGAAGTAATAAACGCAGTAATCCTATGTGCAGGAAATCATCGCGTTTAGCATTTCTTCATGGAAAGATAAGAAAGGCAGGAAAAAGATGGAACGCTTACAAAAACCCATGTCTTATACTTCTTTTTCTACCTATTGATACAGTATACAGGTTGTTATACACGATTAAGTTACAAAAAGTTCACATTAAAATGGCATCAGTATAATAAAAGGAGGAATGATGACGATGACAGACAGACATGCACGGAACATTAATGCAGAAAAAGAGAGATAAAATTGCACAGAGGTTAATGGCATTTCTCTCTTCAAGTGTTTCCTTTTTCCAAAGCTTCCCCATCATCTCACCAACTATTTATCTCTTGTCTTCTTAAACCCCGACCAAAAAAACGCTTATCACTATACCTATATATTTAACTAACTAAAACTAATATTGAATATGAATGGAATTGTGTGATAGGTATATACATGAATATGCAGTAGCAGCCAGCCTGCAATGTGTCATGTCATGTCATATGTACACTTTTTTATAATGAGTTTTTTTAGTTGCAGTAAACTTATTATCACATTTCGGTTGGCTTAATATGAATTCATAACAAAAAACTACAGCGCATCATCATCATCATCCCATTACAATTCCATTCTTAACATTTATATTTGTTTTGTTTGATTTTACATACTTTGCACGCTCACAACTTCACTTAACCCCGCTAAAGTATAGGATGTGAGAGATGAGCACAAAAAATAAAAAATGCATACAGTTGTCGTGTCGCCCCTCAACGGTTTTGTTTAGTTGGTGGGTGGTACTTTTCACCAACTGGCCTGTTTAAGTTGAATGGAACCATAACTCTGAAAAGTCTATTATTATTGGTTTGTTCTTTCAAAAGAACAGACTAGACATAGGTATATAGCAGTATTAAAACCGCACCGCAAAAGTACAAATAATATTAATCAATAGAATGACAGACTGCATTATATCACATCATCAAACAAAGCTTGAATTCAGACACAAAATTTAGCTAAACATATTAGGTTAGTTTAGCATGTTCATATATAAGCCGAATTTTATCCTGTTGCATAAATCCCAAATTAATTCCGGCTAAAACGTGCTGATGACAATAAGAACATATTTTATACATCCAATATATCAATGAAATATCGTACGATATGAAAAGCAGAACAAACAAATTATTCATAATCAATCCGTTACAGGATTACGTATGTATGCAATGTACATCATACGACGTAACACCAATCATATAATTTGTAGTGTAAACATACAGTGTAAAAAATTGAACATCCGTGTCCACTTTCCGTTCTAAATCTAATGTATCCTGAAAGTCTTCCTGTAACACAATATACGATGCTAAACTGCACACCTTGTTTTAACACATTACCATTCTATAATGCACCATTCAAAAAGGAAAAACGGAACAAAAGCGCATTCAAATGCACACAGCTTGCTTTTTTAGTCATTAAAGAGTTTGTGTACACGAAGACGGCAGGGAGGAAGAAGGAAAATGAGCTTATACGCTTTGACACTTACAAATTATCATTATCCACACATATTTCCATCGGAATTTCACAAATACTCATCAATCTCATCAATCTTTTCATTCCAAAACAATAGCCTCCAACGCCAAATGTTTAGCTGTTTTCTTAACATAACTCGGAAGAATGCAAAAGGAATAATAAAG
Organism: Entomobrya nivalis; assembly: GCA_034695485.1. Lineage (NCBI taxonomy): Eukaryota > Metazoa > Arthropoda > Collembola > Entomobryomorpha > Entomobryidae > Entomobrya > Entomobrya nivalis. The sequence goes on along the minus strand of JAQFZH010000155.1, from coordinate 34,270 downwards.
ACAGGAACCGAAAATCATGCATTTTTTCTACCGAAAAGGAAAACAATTGAAACATACATGGCGATGTTTATGGTGGTGGAGGAGCATATAAAAAAATTTGCTCAAGAAAGGGTGAAGGTGATAAAGCACAATGAGACGATGTTGAATGCAAACATTATTGCTGTTTGGTTTTGGTATGAACATTTTTTTTATGATTTTCGCTTCCCTTTCTTGAGTGTTTGCGGACAAACGCTTCCTTTTTCGTGTAAATATGCAAAGGAATAATAAATCCAAGTAAAAGTATAAGTTTACCACGGTGCAATGTTTACGCAACAAAACTAGTAAAAAATATTTAAGACAGTATTTTCTACTTAATACTTTCTTTTATATTCATTGTGCATTTAAAGTTGCGGAATGATAGCGCTTACTTCACCTTCACCAAATCGGGCAAAGTCCGACTTCAAAAAAATAATAGGCTGAGCTGCATAATAATTCCTACTTTTCATTTTACTGCATTGTGCATCCCACCATCATCATCCCAGTCATTTTTTTGGTTATCTTGAATTTGAATATTGCATAAAAAATATTAAGGACGTGTTCTCAAGATTCTCAAATATTTTGACATTAAACGTCCCCGACGACTCTTTGGTTCAAAACAAGTCTTTATCTCATTCTGTTTGACTTGTGTGCATTCCTCTCCCAGTCATCATCATCATCATCTTTTTTTCTCAAGAAATTTTTGATTAAATGTACAATGTTATGTGTGTACACAACTTGTTTATTTGCTTCTTTCCCGTTGCAAGCTGCAGTAATAATGCTTTATGCCAGTTGCCGTTTTTAAAATGTTAAAAAATATGTTATCAACTGCGCAGTAAAATGCGCACTTGCACTAATGCTTGCAGCAAGAACATCAACAACATAACAAATAACACAACAACATGCCACTGCATTCATTAACTATGCATATATGAATGAGATGAGAATCGCATTGTCCGTCGTCCACTTACTTTTCTTTGAAAGCAAAAACGTTCACACAATGTACACAAGTTAATACGTGCCACCCGTAAATAATCTTGAAAGCGATAATAATTTCACAAGCTACTGCCACTTGTACTCCTGTCAGGTAACCAAAAACATTTTTTTGGGGGAACGGAAAAGATAAGAAATAATCACGACAACATATAACATTTTCGGCTATGCAATGTTGAATTTTTTGGTATAAGAAATTAAGCTAAAACATACATGTAACCAAATTATCAATAAAAAACGTGTTAAATGCTTATTATTATCCATTTACCATTTACTATCTACCATGTTGTTGCATAATATATTACGTTTTGTATCCGTGAAGTGAACTAGCCTTTAAAAAAAAGTGCAAAATCACGCCAGCCATTTTTTCGTGGAATTCATGCGTTCCGTATTACAGTCCATCATCATAGTTTGTCGTCCACCCTCGTGCATAATAAGCAATTTGAATAATGGATAATGCACCTCCTTCTTCTCTTCAACTTGCGCTTTTGTTCTTTTTTTTTCCTTGACGCATTCACGCTTTTTGGTACTTTGTTGCATCATTGATTATAACTTGTATTAATTTACGATTTACTACATAAATACCTTCACAAAATAGAAGGAGTATTTGAATGTGTTATGCATGCATGCTTGCAGAAAAATTGTTTGTCTTTCTTTCTGGTGAATTTGTATTTTACGACTACTTCCTTTTAAATTTTGAAACATTCACTTTTTTCAATTTGAAAATCTCTCTTGATGACCGTGAAGCACGTTGGTGATTTTTTTTGCAGGATTTCAGGTGGTTGTTTCCTTTCGCAGCGCTTTGCGTTGCATTGTTCTTGAGTGTGTGTGAATGGATGACAAAGACATGGAAAAGATTGCAACGAGTACAGTAAAGGGTTAAAACTGTCGTCCATTTTGTTACCTAAATTGCGTCCTAAATTTATACATGTGGAATTATAATAGTAACATGCATCTTCTATTCTAAGATCATACATCGTAATCCAACTACTTATCAATACTTATCATTGTTCCCGATTATACACCTATTTCCTACTAAAATAATAGAAGGGCCATAATATATTTTATGTGAACTAAAATAATGCAAAAAATAGTCACCCAAACAATGAGAATTAGTCATTCCAACTCAACCAATTTGGGTTTATTGTAAATTTGCCATCTCACTTTATCCCCATTACCTCTTATCTTTTCATCTTGTTTTTGTATTTGATTGCGTTGATTAATCATTCAATTCCAGTTAAAAATCAAGGTTGAATGTTGAAACATACCCCTGACATTTTACAAGTTACATAGTATAATCTACAGTACACTTTTTTATATCTTTATGTAATTTGAGACGAGCTGAAACATATAAAACAGAACATAAACTCCCCAAATTGCTTCAAGGCTAAAATCTCGTCATCCTCATCATCAATGTGAACTTTTGTTCATACATCCATGTTTTTTTTCTTCTTATTAAAAGAAAAGAAAATTTGCACCTCCTCCTCTTCATTACAATCAAATGAAATGAGTTTGTGACATGTGCACTGAAATTGAAGAAGGAATATCATAGCAAGATTACTTTCGTTAATCACTTGAAATGTGGGCGCCACAATCAGAATCCATTTTAATTCGCACATTTCATCAAAACAGCATTTAGTTTTTTTACTAAATTATCATCCATCCATCATGTCAGAGGCACTGCACTACAAATATATATTTTATATGAATGTAGTGTATTTTGAATATTAACCTGTATTTAGACTATTTTATTATAGACATATTAGCTGGAAGATTTTGACTAGGAAAATTACAACTTTTGATGATCATCATGATCAGAATTATTATAATTTAGTCAGGGATGCTTGGGTGCTCGTCAGTCAGTTTTTATGGTTAAATAAACGCGTGCAAAAGTAAATCTGTGCGCCTTGTGCGACTAGAGAGTCATGCAATCATCTTAATTTTGTTTAAAATAATTTCTCATCCCATTCATTTCAAAAGTAAACGTTAGCGCATAACAGCTAAAAGAACATCAGCATAGCTAATCATCAATACAAGACCACTACACTTACTACCTTTTTTCATGAATGACCTTACGCACATGAAAATGACTGTGTAAACAAATTAATGCGTATAAAATCATACACACACGCATACACCACTACCACCACCACTTACTATAATTGCAAGTTAATGTAATGTGATTTATTCAACACTTTTTTTACCGAACGTGATTTAATGCATCGAAGTTTAAAAGTTATTTTTTTAACTGCCAGCAGCAGCGATGATAACCATTCATTCTAATTTACTTGACGATATTGCCTTTTTTGTTCATACGCACTTTTGCTTGCACGTATGCACCACTCATGAGATATGATGATGAGATGAACAAGATTCCATTTTGGATCTTTTTCAAGAACGTCGTGTGTGATGTGTGCATGGTGCGGTGTTGGTGCTTGTAAAAATAAGCAAATTGAACAATTACGGTTTTTTGTATCATTACAAAAACGCAAAACTGGTTCATATAATAATATTAAAGGTATGTGCATGTGATTAAGATGGCCTTGCACAAAATTTTTTTTCGCCCTTCATTTTTGTAAAAAGTCCTTGTAAACTTCCCTTGTCAAGAACACGTACATATCAAAATACATCACATCATTCACCGTTTTTATTTGCACGATGGCTCATTTTAAAATCTTTACAATAATGATATACCTTGGCTGATTGCATGCATTGTATGTTACGGTCATTGAAATAAAATATGATGCTATATACCTATGTTTATGCAAGTGATTTGTGGTAAACGATTATGTACTGTTATTGCAGTTATTGTGCATAAATTCCTCATTAGATTAGCACTTACGCACTTTTTCAAGAACATCATGTCTACTTCAACTATGGCTGCTGCTGCGGCTGCAGAAGAAAAGAGAGAGGAAAAATGTTCACACGATGTGAGAAACGCATGATAATGATAATAGATTGTATTGCAAAACTTGTCTTTGAATTAGCAGACTAAGCCATCTAACATACTTATTATTTTAACCCTTTTTCTTCGTACAAGCACATTTTTGTATCGACAAACTTTACCATAATAAATCCAATGGAATGGGAAACAGGAAGTGGGAAATTTGTAATAAATATAAAAATAGGATAAAAAATTGATGTGATTATTAATGATTTCGAGCTGATAAAACATTTAAACAAAATTGGCTGACCATCAAATCATTTTAATGATTGCATTTCACAGTTAGTTTGCATTTCAGGCCTGGGATTTAAATGTGGATGCAAAGTAAATGGAACTGTCATGAGATATTAAACCTTGACCTAAAACTTGTAATTGACCATTTATGATAAAGATTAAGAGGGAAATTGTGTGAATTTTATTTACGCACTTAAGTACTTTAATATTGCTTGAAATCGGTTATCATTCTGGAGAATAGTTCGTCTTTGATTTCACAGTTCACACCATCGGATTTGATGCGATCAATTGACTATCTGTTAAGCTGCAAATTTGGATTTTTTAAAACCAAAATATTTAACGACGTTTTTGTTTTAAAATCGAAATTATTTATGAATATTATATTATATACCTACAGGACGGCGTACTTATAAAAAAACTGTTTTTAAATACATGTCACTACGTGAGTACAATTTACATAGTTTACTTAAAGAACAATTTCATCATCCCCTTCTTTCTCCTATGCTATCCATCAATTTTTGTCAAATCATTGTTACCAATTACCATTCCTCTCCCTTTTGTCATGTTCCACCTTATTTCATGAACAGAAACTCTTACTTTTAAAAGTTAAACTCTAAGACAAAGCATACAATCTGAAATGCAATGTAATTCTACTACGCAATTTCTTTCTTTTTCGACAACTTTTGTGTTACCCACGCGTTCCTCTGCAAATACAAAAAACACTACGTACGTACGAAACGTAAATACAATAATAAAAAGCAGCTAAAGAGGAAACGGTATTATTTCCTTCACCCCCACCACCGCGCCACCACCCCAAGCTAAAAAAAATATCCATTCCTTCCTCATCCCATACAACTTCCTGTGCTAAAGCCTGAAAAGCTCACATTGTATTTTGCTTTAATTTTTTTTGCTTCCATATTCCTTCCATCCAGCAGTTGTATAATAACAAGGAAAGGAGCGGCATTTGGCATTGGGCAATATACCAAAGTAGAAGGATAATAGCAGTAGCAGCAGACGTGCAGACCATTTTCTCTTCTCTCCTTCAAAATTCACTCATGTTATTGGACAATTGCACAAAAAAACTGCGTGTTGTGCCGTCTTCTTGTGTACATACCATACTCACATCACACAAAGCTTAATATTTACTTCTTCTCTGGTCTTTCAGCTAGTTTGCTGGCCTGGACAGGCTTCTTCTCCTCTCACTCTCGTCCTCACTCACTCAGCAACCTATATACACATTCAACGTTTATATAGGTAGTCTTTGATGCCATGCCATGCCGATTTTTAGATATAGGTAATCTGGCTGCGCTGCGTCGTCTTCATCGTTCCTTTTTTTGCTGCTGCTGCTCTTTATTGTAATTCCGAGAGCATATTGCACACAAGTTGCAAGGAATGCGAAAAAAAGCAGCAACGGCAGCAGCAGCAGCAGAGCTCCAACAAAACAACTCTGCTGCTCGAGGACGAGTTTTGTGTGTCATGCACACGCAGTGAAGGCGGAGGACAACGACGAATGGGCTTTATGGAAAGAAGAACCAGCAAGAGAGAGAAAAAAATAAGCATAAAAAGCAAATTGGAAAATGGATGGTATGGTAGGACAAAAGCATATCTCACATTTAGCTACATATATAGGTATATAGACATATTTAACTTTGAAGTAACTTATTTATTGATATACTTTTGTAAAAGACCATAGAGAGTTATGTATATGTATACAAAATTATATTGGAAGAAAACAACTTTACGCACTTTTTTTCACAGTGAGCGTGAGCGTATATATTAAACTGCGTCATACACATGTAAACGTTAAGCTGTAGCAAACACTCCTTCGCTTCCAGTCAAATTCATGACATGACATGCAGGCGAAAAGGATGATTTTTTTTTGTATGCAGAATTTTCTGTGCACACTTTACACACAAACTAAACTACAACGAACTATATTACAAAACGACATGACATGGCGCTCGGCTGGCTGTGTTATGTTCTATTTATTTATGACCAGCGAAATAGGCATCATATAAGTCTTCAAACAAATTAAATATTATATGTATCCTTTAGAGGTATTTATATTGCTTATATATTTCTAATATTTGAAGCATATTTATTATTGAAACTTTTTGTTCTGTACTTTTTGGTTGTATATTTATATAACAATGCAAACTTCCTACATGATATGTTAGTACATACATGACTCGACTGTTGTAACATTCTCATATTGTTTTCTTTTTCCTCATGCTTATTGTATGAGTAAAGCTGCAAAATTATATTCTAGTCACAAGTCACAAAAGAAACGAAATAAAGTTTCTATCCATCTGGAGAAAAAATCCTAAGTAAACCTTTTCTTTTGAAAGTTTAGCTTGGTCTCTGGCGCTCGGTGGCTCCTCTATCTAAAAAATAAGATAACAACAATCGCGTCGCAAGTTGCAATCATCTTCGTCGTCATTCCCTCAAACTATGAAAACGTACATGCTACACACTACAAAAATACATATCTATGTATGTATATGTACACATGTACATAATCAAGTAAACATATTTTTATTTTCCTGTGTAACAAAAGCAAACTAAGCAAAAAAACTGTGAATGTAACGAAAATCGAAAACAGCAAAAATCCGTCCATTTAAGGGTAAAAAAAATACATTCCCCGTATTTTACTTCGTTTACTTCACTGATTGTCATTCTGTCTTGGTTGCCGTCCTTTTGAGATACCACCACCACCACACATGCATTATATTACCTCCTTCGGAACAAAACCCTCCATTTTTCTTTCAGCTTCCACTGCAGTTTTAGAACTTTTCCTGGTAATCGTAAATAACCCGTGGTGCTTTTAGTGTATGTATGTTTTTTTGTATGTGGTGCCTCATTCATTTCATTGTACTTATTGAACAAAACTGGCAAAAACAGCACATTATTGTAAATTACTAGCATCACATAATCAGCAGGAGTCCTGCACAGTTTTTCTTACCCTGTCCCTGTGTAACTCTCTCCTGCAACCAGTCTCATCATCATCATCATCCTTCCTTTTTATTTTCAAAACAGTCAATAGTTTTTTTCCAGAGAAGAAGCAGTCGTTAAACTGTATATAAATAAATGTAATCATAATCACATGTCGTTTTCCCCCAAATACTTTTCCAAAGAGAAGAGGTCCCTTTTTTCTCCATAATTATCATACTGAATGTGCCTTTATCCATTTTTATTCCTTATCATGTTGGTATGTGTGCAAGTGTGTTTCATTATTCCTTCTGCTTGTACACTGGAATGATTTTCTCAATTTACGCATAACATTTACGATTTTATTTTCTCAGAAAAGCTTAAGCAATGTCATTAAATTGTACATATATACATTATACTAAGTAAGGTTTTAAGTTTAAAACCATCTCTGTCATTAACATCATCGTTTTTTTGTTGTCGTTTACAACCTTTTTGCAGTTTGGTCACACACACACCTTTCACATTCCCATTTTCCTTTAGTGCAAACTGTAAAACTCATAAAAGCTTATCCGAGAATTACATTTTTCCATCCTATTCTTTCCGTTTGCATAAAAGAATCGTACATGTATTTGGCTTTTTCCTGCAACAGCAATTTCCAACGCAGCAACAAAGCGCCACCAAAAGCCGCCCTCTCTCCCATTCTCCACATCCATTCAATAAACATTTTCCATTTATTGTTGTGCGAGCAGTTTACTTTACGACTTTTGACACACACGACCAGCCAGGCATGGCATACGCATTAATCTTTACACAGCTCGTCAAATCGCTCAAAAATGCAATGCAGCAGCAATTCAGACCTTTTGTTAAGTGTGAAATGGAAGCAAAGTCTTAACTTGGCTTTTGAAGTTGGATGGAACTGGAACCAACCTAAAAAAAATTCTTTACACGACAAAGTGAAATGAACAGTGTGACATGATAGGATATTACAGAATTCAACATAAACTTGGAACGAAATACCATACCACCACCACACACATGAATTCATACATTTGTATTCCTTCCTTGTCAAAAAAAAAGAATGAAACAAGAAAATGTCACGTTAGCATATCATCTTCATTGCTTCTTTTTTTCTGCTTTGTCGATTCAAAGATATTTTTGCCTGTGTTTTTTACTACTCTTCTCTCCTCAGTCCAGAGAGTACTAGCATTCAGTATAGTATGCCATTTCCAAAGCTATACAATTACCCATTTTCCTCCCTCTTAACAAATTGCACACGCATCTCTCTCTCTCTTTCTGCTTGACTGTGTGTGTGTGTGACTGCGGCGATGATGGTTTTCCTAGGTTCGGTCGGTCGCTGCTCTCTCTCCCTCCACCTCCTCCACCACTTCTCCACTCAAATCCTTCTTTTTTAACTATTTTCTTGCGAAGAAATGCACATTGTGCGTGCATGCGTGTACAGACATACGCACTACTGTTTATTATGAAAAGAGAAAAAGCGTGCGTTTGTTTGCATTAATAAGTTTTACTATTCAAGCAAGTCAGTCACAACTCATGACATGACATGGTATTCCGCTACTACTGCAATGCAAATTATAAACACAAGTAGCAAAGAGAACCAGCAGAACAGGAAAAAATAACATCCATCCTACCACCGACCACCATCACTATTTTTACTATAAAGTTCCCTAGTCATTTTCCCCTGTGATGATGATGAGGATGATAACAAAGTAATAATCATAATAACGATAATAAGATGGTGATGATGATGACTACTGTTCAAAAACTAAACTTCAAGAAACTTGTCTAGATTTCTCTTGTCTTCATCAAAAATTTGTTTACCCATTTCCCATGCAGAATTCTTTAGTAAAAACTCCATAATCTCCCCTCCCCCACAGCCCCTTCAACGAATTTTTGCGTTTCATTTTCTATTTAGTTGGAAGAAACCATCGTACTTTGCATGCATGCACAGTCATCAACTTCACTAGTCTTATTTTCCCTTATTCAGCAAAAAAACACTTTTTGCTATGTTCACATTAGACCAACCGTGCACAGGCACAGTGTACACAGGAGAAAACCGACAGTTGAGAAGTGAAGTAACCGTCAGAGTCATCATCATCATCTCCCTCCACAATGATCATCATCAGAAGAAAATAACGATGATCAAGCAACGCAATCATTATCATCATCAAAATCTTCGTCTTCTTCTTCAAGTCATGCCATGCCATTCCACCGAGAAGACATTAAAGTGCGAATGCGTTCTTTACCAGAGAGACCACTACCACCACCACCGCCTCACTACTTTAAATGTATTTGTTCATGTTCTCCTGATGCTACTCTTCTAGTACAACTTCTTAGTAAAACTAGTGCGTATATCTCTTTACTTTTTTTCGCTGACTGTTGTTGTCGTCGTTCTCCTGACTCTTGTGATGCGTTTTTACAAAACCAGGCTTTTCCTTCCTCTTCTCTCCTTCTTCCTCTCTCTCTCGCTCTGATCAATCAAAAAGGTCATTGGCATTCCTTCTCGGGTAAGCTTATCGACACGCGTGTATATGTTTTTCTTTCTAGGCTCTCTGGGTATAAAAGTAGGTATGTATGTATTTAATGCGTGCGTGTGGCATTATGACATCAAGGCATAGAGAGCATCAGCACTGCATTATTACTTTAGTAGTATAACCGTCAGTATTCTACTGCCGCTGTTGAATTGCTGTTCCAGGGAGAATTTTATAATAGCACTCAAAGAGAGCGAGAGAGAGCCAGAGCAAAACGGTGTATATTTTTCTGCCAAAAGGGAAGTCAAAGCCAAAAAGTCCATGTTGCCTGGTACATGCCTTCCTCGCCACGCCAACATGGTTATAAGAGAAAGAAAAGAGTTGAGAGTTGATAGATGTTTCATTCTGCTGCATGCAAAAGTAATGATATTACTACTACTACTACTACTACCATACATTCTATTTTTATATCAAAACTCATATAGTAATAGCTAACCCTTTACTTTAAATATACCTACTTGGTATATAAAAAAGTGCGTGTGTAGTTTTTTTTTTGGAGAATAGTGCGTCGTGTCGTATTGTTATTGCCATTATGGCATGATGGCATCGGCCTTGCCTTGCCTCTCTCTCTCTCTCTCTTGTGCTTGCTGCTGTTTTCATACTTTCTTTTCTTTCTTGATGCTATGCTGCTGCTGCTTCTACGGAATGCATCGCATCGCTATCATCAACATCATCATCATCATCTCCAAAAAAACCATACTTCTTCTTTCTACTCTACTCGGTTTTGTTGTGGTACGGCATGGTATGGTGATGGTGGTATGGTGTGGTGTAGTAGGAGCAGCAGCATAAGTACACGCATTGCTACTGCAAAACTTGATAAAATAATCCACCAAAAAGGAACAAGATGCCTTTTACTACAAAACCCAAGCAAACTTACTACGCCAACTTTTTTCTCCTTTAAAAGTTGTAGGAGTTGGGTTGACTGAGTTGCGAGAGTGAGATACGCAAACGCAATCTTTTTTTATTCGGAAAATGCGACTGCTGCTGCTGTTATGCCACTGGTGCGTTTCTTTCTTTTTTGTGCAATGTTATTACTACCATTAAACCATCTATATATATATTTCTTTCTACAATATCATCGACCATCTACCACCACCGACATCGCCAACACACGCACTTTTTTTTACCAGTTTCCTTTTTGGAAACTCTAGCCAAGCAAAAGTACATTGCGTTCTGCTTAGTTTTTTCTATGCTGCTGTTTTCCGTTGCGATAATAAAAGTTATACTACACATTTCTCTACGCACAATATAGTTTTTGATGCGTTTAGTTTAAGCCTATATATATTTTTGGGTGTACATTTTATATATGCATATACGTCATGTGCAATAACCGGCGGAGTCAACGTCTTCTTGACATTACGTAATGATAACGACTATGGTTTTTCTTTTGACTACTACTACGGTTTCGCAGTCGTTATTACGTAAAAAAAGAAGTAAAGTGAGAAATGTTTAAGAAAAGAAATGGGAAGGAGTTTTCCTTCCCTCTCTACCTCTTCATGTGACTCTGACTCTGTCGTCGTCGAGTCCTAGTCGCTCTTCTTTTCTTTTTTTTTGGTTATTTCATCGCATCGGCTCCATCCTTTTTCTCACAGATTTTTTTCCGTAAAGTTCTTTTCATGCTTGTTCTTGCAGAAAACAATGGCACATAAAAAACTTTTTGCTGTACTGCTGCTATACTTACTGCTATGCTTAAAATGTGATCCTTTTAGGTTGGATTTGGGATGATGGTAAGAGATGACGATCAGCAAATATCACATAAACTCCAGAGGATGTATTTTTTAGCATGTAGACTTTATTAGGAAGGATTGGATGGCCACGCCAAAGCCAAGCCACGCAATAATAAAAAGTGAAAATGATATTATGTGCGTAAGTATAGAGTAACATTTTCATGGGATATTATTGCTCTTTTTATTTGATGATGACGACAACGATTCTAATGCTGAATGCTGATGCAGGGTAGTTTAATAGTTTTTTATACTCTGTTCTTCTTCTGCTCTGGTTGTTTTTTTGGAAGGAAAGGGATAAAAAACAGCTAAATTTATTTGTGTGCATGTTATGTTATCTTTTCCTTTGTTTCTCATGTTTGCTCACTTTTTTTTGTCATGTTCATGTTCTTTTTTCTCCTCATTGTATTGCTCTAAGCATTGTATATCACAAACAATCACATTTAGTTTCAAAGCAAAAAAATTACAACATTGGCATGTTCACATGTGTGTGAGTTTTGTGCAACCTTTTGTTTGTGATTGTAGTGCCACCATAGCAGGGTAAAAAAAATGTGCGTGAACATGGGAAAAGGCTGGTTATCTATCTCCCGTGAAACTAGAAACAAATCTTTTATGTAGCTTCTGTTCTAAGGATGATATGATATACATAGAGAGCAGCTATTTCATTACAGTTTCCGATAAAAAAAAGTTTAATTTATGTAATCGTGTTACTAATCATACTCCTTGTGTGAGCTGTGGTTCTTCTGGCGTTATATTTTAGAGGTAAACCTTCAAATAAGATAATGCTCGTAATTAGCCAATTTCTATAATCTAGTTTGCTATCTTATAATTTTTAAGGTTGATATTCTAATTATAATATGAAATGATCATTATTACATCAATTGTGTAAAGAAAGTATATCTATGTTACGTTATGTATAGGTATTTATATCGTACCTACATGTTTTGCTTTGCTCTTTTGCTGCTTCTCGTTCGTTGCAACTTTCCCTTTTTTGAAAAGAATAATGATATGATGAGGTTATGCAATTTAAACTTGTTTTTCAAAAAAAAGTTTCCGTTTTATTATGTTAGGATCGTTTTATGCGCAAGGTTATACAACATGGTATGTTTTTACTTTTTTTTTTACAAAACATGGCTTCATGTTTTACCAGACCCGCTATGTATATTCCTCTCCTCTGTGATTCTTGCCATTTTAATAACTTAAAAAGTTTGACAGTATGTAATGGAAAAATATTATGTGTGCAAAGAAGAGTTTCTGGAACGCGTGTAAATAAAATAAGAAAATGTAATTCAGCGTAAGAGTTAGAAGAAGAACGCGACGCGACAAAATGGAAATATGTATGTTTTTTTTCAAAAAGTTTTGGTGTGACGAGTCGTTGTTAAAATAATTCAATTAGCTTTTCTTGTATCTTCGTAATTTTCTTGCGCGAATTTGTTTGCTTCTTTTCAATCAATTTAGCCAAGTTCTCTGTGTTGTTCGTTCCAGGAAAAAACTAACTAGGCAATTTGTTCTGCTTAATTTTTCGGGAGTATTATCAAAAGATATAATGTACATATTCATGAAGAGTATGTCAAAGCATTCTTATAATTTGTAAATGTCTTGTGTGCCAGCAAAGTCAGAATATGTAATTTATGTGTATACACATCCGGTGTCCTTGATAGGTTCCTATTTTCTTTTGAATTTGAATAGGTCTAAAAAAATTGCTGGAAATATTTATCTACGGCACACATCACAAGGTATAATTTTTTTTAAATAAATTAAAGAATACATCACCTTTTCTAGTAGAAAAATTATATCTCTTTTACTCTCTGTTTGTAATTTCTTAATTAACATTTTTTCTCTGGAGCTACTCATCTCAATAGATCAGTTCTGGTTTAAGAAACATTTAATCTTGAAGGTTTCTGGGTAGAACATAGCATAATATAATGTCATTAGGTAATATCTTGTTACAGATCAAATTTCTTCGCGGTAGATATATAAAAAGTAAGCTATGTTAGCAAATACTATGAAGTAACATAGGTTATGTGAAATTAGGGTGCGTCGCAAATCGTAATTAAATCTATCATAGTTAGTTGCAAATCACTGACGCGTATTAATTTCTTAATAGAGGTACTTTTGTATACATGATATGTATACCAAATTCAAAACTTTATTTTGCCCTTTACATCATCATCATAATTGATATCCTATGATGATCATGATCAATATCGCAATCAGCTTGGATTCCTGCTATTTAAAATAATGATATTATGAATGGGTTTTATGGGTAATATTATGGGTTTGTCATTCATGAGTCATGTGATTCTCAGAATACACGTATTCCACTGATTTTCTACTTGCGTATTTCCTGAATACGATAAGTCAAGTCATATGATACTTTTCTGCGTTATGTTACACTATTGGAATACACGTAACATATACACATGAACTATTCATCAAAATAAAAATTGCGTATAAAATATAAAAGAAAACAAACACTAAGCACGTTTGTACGCTTACGCAATCTTTTTACCTCCTACACAAACATGCTCACTTTACCTTTTTTACCCCACACGTGTTTTCCCTTTTTTACACAAACAAACGTAAATACATATACACCGGAAGTTCAAACTCCTTTTTCTATCTACTTTTCCTTTGCAATCTCTGGCCCAAAAAAAATACCCAAAGGACTAATCCCTACGCCTATTTCACAACACGTGGAATGGAAAAAGGTACCATTTTGCTTGAGGAAAGAAACACACTCTCACAGATAAACAGAATAATGATGATGGTGGCCGGGGATGCTAAAATGAAAATGAGTATAAAACACAACAAAATTTCTATATTATCTTTCTCCGGAAATCTATAGTTTTCCCAAGAAAATACTCTTAACGGGGAAAAGGGCAAACTATTTATCTTTACAGTAGTATCATATCATCATCATTACAGTAAACCAGCAGAGAACTTTAGTTAAAGCTCTACCATAATATTAATGTACGTTCTTTTAGCTATGCTTAGAGAAAGCAAGAGATGTATATGAAGTTAGGACTGCACATATTTGTGCATTTTTCACAGTAAAACAATATACTAAAAGCAGCAGTGAGTATTGTGTAGTCAGTCGAACTGCTAGCTTTTTTGGAAGCAGCTTCCATTTATTTTATTTTGTTCAAGGCAAAATCGATTATCTCTTTCTTCTTTGTTGCTTTTCTCGCTTCCTCTTCCACACCGCCGCCACCACCACCACCGTCACTACTGCTACTTCTGCTTTCTTTCTTTCCTCTTTCTGTGCAATAATAATAATTTTTGCTGCTGTTGTGATTTGATCAGTATAATATACTGGTTATATTATAATGCCAGTGTAACTGGTATAGTCAGGAAGTAAAGATATTTTTTGTAGTAGTTTAACTCGAAAGGCTCAATTTCAGCTTCTCATCTTGACACAAACTTTCAACATCCAAAAATCCAAAAGTGGTAACCTGAGATGAGATGACAAAAGAGGAAAATGAAGATGCCATTTTTTTGTATAAAAGTTTACTTCACCTTTTTTTGTCTGGGTACAAATATCACTATCATCTCTTTTGTTTGATTTCTTCTTCATCATCATGCCCTTCTCCTTTTTCTCTTTCATTACTTGGAAAAAAGAAAGCAGAGAACGATCTAACAAAACGTTATTTTTAACATTTTTTATTCTCTGATACGCTGATGCGGTGGGATGTTAAATGCCATTGTCGTAGAAGATTAGATGAACGATTTCATTTTCTTCGGACTTGACTGGTTTTTGCTGTTTTGTTAGTTTGCTTTGCTTTATGTCTTTCCCCATTTTTTCATGCATTTATTTATTTATGACGGTTGTACAGTGTACAAAGATCAAACTATATAATATACACAGAGATACCATATAAATATAAATTTATCTCTTTTTTTCTGCCCACACGTCAATTTTAGGTAACATTTTATTTCCAGAGGAATCGCACGGTTTTCATACCTTTTTATCCGGTTGAGTTCATACACCTTATCTTGCAAGATTGCTGTTTCGTTGTTGTGTGTGTTGTTCTCTTTGTATATTGTATCTATTGCTATTTTTGATTTTATGGTACTTCGCGTGAAATATTATAACCTATTGTTATACTCGGCTTGTATGCCTATGTGAGAAAACTGAAGATAAGCATTTTTTTATCTGCGGCACATCTTCCTGTGATTTCAACCTTTTTTAATGGAAAAGAACCGCCCGTATAGCTGTTTTCTAAGAATGGCATCGGTCGGTCGGTCGGTAGTACTAGAAATATTGCTGTATTTGCTGATTTTCAGCTTAACCCATCTCTCTTTCGTTTTTTTTTTGCAATTTTTTACACTTAAACTATTATGTTATGATATTTTTTCTCTGGCTTGCATCAAAGAAAAAAGGAAGAATAAAAAACGACATGAATGCGTGTAGTTCTTGTGTAGTTTATATATGCACAATGCTTTTTGATAGTATGATGGGATGTCAAGAGATTATGATGATGTCATGATGTGATATGATACGACCACCACAACGTCTATAACATGATGCATAGTGTATTGTTATTCCAAATCGCACATTTCGCATCTCTCTCAATCTCGTCTCATCTATTGCATCACACCACACATCACATTGCTTATTCCACAACCATCCATGTTGCTTTTGAAGATCATCAAATCAAAGCATCATCATAATATCGTCTCCTCATCATCATCATCATCTCATCTTTGAAAAAAAAGCGTCAAGTCTGAAAAGCTGTGAAGTTGAAGTTGATGTGATAGGATAATGCTTTATACTTGACATATGATGATGACTCCTCTCCAACTTCTTGATATAGCCATATTTTCCTTAACAGGAGAACTGTACACTCCCACAAGTACATACGCAGTAAGTAGGTGCCTAAAAAATCGTACGCACATTTTTTATCAAGGAAAGTTATTTTATTTTTGCGCTTGCTGGCGCGGCTGAGTAAAAAAAAGACATGAGCGTGCATATGTACAACAGTACAAGGAAAGGAGAATCATTTAATATGCTAATTACATTAAACTACAAGCTAACATCTTGTAATAAAATATGGAAAAGCTGAGATTGTGCTACTTTTTATATATATTACTACATTTTTTGGTGTTCCTCATTAAAATAAGATTTTCTCAAAAAAAAAATCTGATTGCAAATTAGTTTGCGATTAGTATTTGCTCTTGTCCAAATATGTATGCATACTACTTATCAATTTCACCCATTGCATTTAGTTTAGATGGACTTCTGTGATAAGCAAATTTTAAACGTAATGTAACCAGAACGCGTAGCCAAAGGTATTACAAATTACAACATTTTAAAAGAGTGTAATTTGTACTGATTGATTGCTAATAGAGTAGAGAGTAGAGAAGCATTGGGGTTGGGGCATGTTGTTCTTTTAACAACAAGCTTACTCAGAAATCAGCAGATGTCCTTATGATTATAGAATTCTACACTTCTTATTTATCACGTGATGTGAGTTTAAGGCTATCTTTTAATCGAACTGACTGACAAAATGTTAAACATTTTGTGTATGTCAGTGATGCATAAAACATGACAATTTTCTTTACGCACTTTTAAACCTTATGAAGATTTGTTACGTCAATATCGAATTTAACTGTATTGTGACTGTTCAAATTACTAAAAGATAAGTTTATAGCCTCAGCTATGCTATTCTATCAAACTGCATCTATCACTACAATATATGATCGTCTTTCAGATTCACTTCTTTAATGATTAGTGCATTAATGATGATTAACTTAAGGATGTAATTTTGATGGAAAGTTTATAGTTTAAAGATTGATTTGTATATTGTATAGCATGCATATTGAAACAATGCTCAGCTTCAATTCTTGATTTCTAAAAATCTTCATTCGACTTACAATATTATCTTAAAAATACATTTTTATTTGCTTTTTCCGTGATTAATTTATTTTTCTGAAATCCATGCAAGTGCAAGTGTGTTACAAGCATGTTATGATTTTCAGTAGTTATCTGATTCAAATCTTTAAAAAAAACTATTATAGCTTTTGTTCGTGTTGCATGCTCCAGAATTTCAAAATATTATACATATAATTTTGTCTTTTTTCAATCTCTCAAATCCCAATTTCTATTTTTAATAACTTTCGTGTCTACAAAAAATGCACGCAGGTTTACACAGCCATAAAAAAATACACTAGCCAAGAAAAAAACTTTAGATTTTTATCTTCACAAATTTATTCTAGATTCTAAGTTTCTTCTAGCAGTCTAGCCTTTACAAAGCTTTGTACATGACTTCTTTAGCTGCGTTTTAAGTTGTGGGAGTATGGGAGTTTCCAGTACGCACATTAAACTCACCGGAACTTATTTTTTTTAGCAGAGGCAGTAAACTAGTTAGTTGGTACCTACTTCTGCCAAGTACAAACAAGTAGACAGACTGACGAGGTAAAAAAAAATACTGGTTATCATCACTGAATTTTATGCATTACTCTTATAATTTATAACAGGTATACAACCAATATTCACCTAACTATATGCATAACACTTGATTAATTACGAGAGGTGAAATGTTTTTTTTTATAGCAAAAGGAGTCTAACAATAGATTAATTAATTTGTTTCCAGTTTATTAACGTGTGATTAAATGAATTGATAAGCCTGCAACAATTTTTTTGTGTGATTTACTCAAATGGTGTGTATGGGTGATAAAAATATGGGAAAATGTGCACTATGCTTTTGTTTGGAATTGAATGTTTTTTTTTGTGTTTAAGGCTCATATTTTAGAATATTATGGGCGATTAAAAATTTAAAAGCAAGTTTTTAAAAGTCATTAAATTTCTGTTATCAGTTCTCCTTTTATGCATAATAAATTATAAAAATCCCTTACGTCAGCACTACCACCGCAGCGTATTTTCTGAAAGAAAAAAATATTCCTTCTAAAAAAGGAAAAAGATATAAATTCTCTCCGGGTTGGTTGGTTTAGCAAAGAATTACGTGAGGCATAAAATGTGTGCGAGGTATTAATTAGTTTTTAAAATGACAGGTATATAATTAGGCACTCTGTCTGTTCTAGATTTATGCTGTGATTGCTACAATGTTATACAATTCATGTTACGAAATAAAATATTTAAAAGTTTAGCTTTAGGTAAAAAGTTATAAGCTATATCAGCATAATAATATACCAAACATCGGCCATCATATATGTATATAATTTTCATTAAGTATTCCTTACCTTACAAGTTAGTGCGCAAAACATTTTATTAAATGATAAATATTTAAAAAGCTATTGGAATCAGAATTTACGCACTTTCATTGGGAAAGGGTTGGTTGTTGTTTAATGGAATGAATATCAACAAAACAAGAGACAAGGACACAAAATTTGTGTTCGTAATACAAATTGGGGCAAAGTGGCACTGCGAAAAATATTTTACAGGAGAGCATCTAAATTTATAACTTTTTGGTGGTTTTTCAGAACATTTCATTAACTTAATCAATACTGAAATTAGAGTACCTTTTGTTCTAACAATTGTGTTTTATATTTGGTTATTTACATAAATGAAGAAGGATGTTTACTCGTTGCAAATATGAACGCCTTTTTGAGATGATCGTACAGTATAATCTGTCGGATTACTATAATGTGAATTAAAAAAATAATGAAATTGGTTTCATTCTGTGCTAAATTTTCTAAATTATAAACTGTAAAATAGTTCATGATTTCTTGTAAGATGAGAATTTAATTGTTATGTATTTACAATTAAAAAATTTATTACGATTTTTGAAGACCAGACCATGCTGGCATTTCTACCATCCTTCCAATAAAAAATTCGCCAGTCTCGGAAAACAGGTTTTGTACATTGCTCCTCAACTTCACTTACCAGCGCTCCATAGTGGAGTTAACGTAAATGAGCATGCTATGAAACTAATTCATGGTGCAGTTTATAAGGTTTTGGCACAAGATGGAATGAACGGCACATTCCACTAAACTTCATCCATCGCAAATGGTATCAGCAGCATGGCATTGTGTCTAGCATGCATACTAAACTGACTAACTAGCATTGGCACTACTGACATATAGTCCTCATTCATTAAACATTAACTCGTTTAAATTCCACTATCAGATAATCCGACAATTATTGTTCAGTATTCTCAATGCATGACATTTTATGATGGTTTTTGAAATGATAGTGCGATAAATATTTTAGATGAGGCATAGTATTAATTTGGTTTTATAACATGTCATGTCATGTCAGAAGAAACAGGCAATAAGATGTTTTGTGTAAGGTAACAAACGTAGATCAAGATTGATTTATTTCACTTCATTTCATACATTTAAGTATATTCCTTTACTAATATCTCTTATGTTATAATTATGATAATATCTAAATAGAGTAATCTTGCGCACCAACATGCATGCCGACTTGTCTTAATAATTAATAGAAAATACAATTATACACAAACATAACATTCCTAAAAATTGCTTTCTTGATGACGATATTCAATACATTTTCAAGATCAAAAACATTATCAAATAGAAGAACGTAGCATGATGATTTTTTTTTCATAATAACAAACAATATATAAATTAAGATAATTGATATTTTTAGCACTTGATGTTCTTAATGTTTTGGTTTACTTTTAATTAACTGATCATTATCATCTCGTGTTTTCAATCAATGTCCATTTTAACTCATGAAGAAAATAAATTGAATCCCATGATGAAGGAACGTGGTGTGTACTTGTGGAAGTTGAAAATATATTTTGTTTTGTTGCATTCCATCCTTCGTTTAGGCTCTGGTGTATTTTCCCCAAATGTGGAGCATAAATACGGAGGCGATAAACAGCAGAGACATGACCAAGACTGGAACTGGGCCACTAAATTGATAAAAAAAACATGCCATCAATTAAAATCATTTACAATATCATTACACAACTGACCATTCAAGCAAATTTTTGTTT
Organism: Entomobrya nivalis; assembly: GCA_034695485.1. Lineage (NCBI taxonomy): Eukaryota > Metazoa > Arthropoda > Collembola > Entomobryomorpha > Entomobryidae > Entomobrya > Entomobrya nivalis. The sequence continues at coordinate 13,956 of JAQFZH010000155.1, read as the reverse complement.
AATTATAGTAAAGTTGCTGCTAAAATGACTTACACTTTGATTCCGGGAGAGTCGTCAGTGTAAAATCTCCACATGCTACCAGTAGAGGTGGATGGACGTGCAGATCTGGCAGCTGTTGTGGAAGTGGTCTTCCTTTGACGAACGGTTCCACCGCCACCTCCAGCTGGTCTCGTGGCACCACCACCACCTCGGGGAGAGCGACCTCCGGCTCCTACAGAGGTTGAACTTGCGGGGGCAGGCTAAAAAATAGAAGAAAATAAACAAGTTTAAATTTAAATGCTTCATTAGCAAAAACTACGCTCCCTGTAAAAATTATACTTGTTTAGTTTAATAATGCAGTCAACATAACACATAACAAAGTAATAATTGCTATTTGCAATCTCCACATTTTCAACAGAAAAATAACTATACCCCAAACCGATCTAATTGTACCCACTAATTATATTGCTTTCCTCTTGTTTCAATTACAACCACAGTACAGCAAGTTAATTATCAAACCTGAATTCACAATTATTCAATTTCTAGTAAAGTGATCAGCCCAAATTTTTGAAAATATAAAAAAAGGTTTTTTTCACCGGCTTAAATATTTGATCTTCCTAACCAAATTCCTTAACTTAATAAAATAAAATAATCAGAAACAAGTATTCTTACCATTTTTCTTCAGGAATGATGTTAAAAAATTCTTTTAAAATTAGTTAACAAACTGCAATTTTAAATCACAAGAGCATATGTTGAATGCGGTGTGTCAGCTGAAAAGGAATGCTTCGGAATGAGAAGACTTTTTTAAGAGAAACGACAGGTAAGCTAACTGTATCTCTTCTTCACACGTACAACTTGTATATACGCTATCTGTCCCCTTCTCTTTATACACAACTTGTTGTGTGTGTCTGTCTGTTATTTTCTTCGGTGCGTGGATATGATGTCGATGTGGAGCTGAGCTACATAAAAAAAGATTTTAACCCTTTTTTACATTAGCAAGATCCATTCTTGTAATATGTCTGTGCATTTTCTCATATAAAAAGTTTAAAGATATCAGAATACATGTTACGGATTCTCTTCGATGCCACGTTGGCATTCTCATCAGCCAACTCAACGTCATTTTTTGGTGGTATTGGTTTGGTTGCTGGTGCTGGTAAGCTTATGATGATGATGATATGATATTGATGATGATGTGCATGTGCAATCCATAAATTGAAATGTTTTTAACGAATAAAGCTGTGGAAGTGCATAGCTAAGCTGTTTTGCTTTTTGGGTTAGTTGGGTTTCTGCACATTTTAAATGTGATGATTTTTTAGCAGGCAAGTGGGAAGGGAAGGATTAAAATTATAAATAAACTTCAGCATGTGGATAATGAAGGGTTAAATTTTTCAATGAGAAATGGGTACCTATGTATCAATCACCTAAAAAGTGTGGATCTTCAAGCTATTTACATGTGCCGGCGTGTGATTTGATTTGGTTACTGATATGAATATGACATTCGCATGCAAGATTACTACTGTATTTGTGTGAAAATGATTCAAGTAAATGAAGTAAATATGATTGGTTTAAATTTAAATGGTTTGAGTTTGAAATAAAAGCAGCATCTTTTAAATTCCATATGCTTAATGATGACATATTTATATATTAATGCCCGAACCTATTCAAAAGCATTCCACTACATTAGTCTTAATCCGAACGAAGTGAATAAATGTTTTTCCCACGCAACTACCATTCTCCAGAGTTGTCCTAAAGTCACCTTGACTTTCGGTTTTCCTTGGTATTATGAGCTTGATTAAACAAATAAAGTAATAAAAAATTAATAAAGTAATTAATCATGAAGATGACTGTCGAGTGTAGACACATGTACACAATAATTTAAAATGAGGTTTCTAAATTTGAAGTGGCAATTTTAAGTAGAAATTGATTGGAAATGTTAAAACAGGTGCTTGTAGAAGGCTATGATAACTTCAGCAGAGCGGTCAAAGAATTCGACCATCAGGCAACTGAAAAGGGCATTCCTCTAGTTGTCATTATAAGATCGACCCACGAAAAAGATGGGAAAATGTGGTGTCGTGACTGTGGGCTTCGTAAGTTTTAATTAAACAATTCTATAAAATTTGAAGAGAAAAATAGCAGATTATGGTACATGATTATTTTACTGAAATGGAATGTAGTTGACAAGATGCTGGGTGAAAAATTGCAGGCAATGGGTCTGGCAGGTATCATCCTAATTGCACAGGCAGGGACCCTTAATGAATGGCTAGATGACGATGTAAGTCCTGTCCCATCGTCATGAAATAATATTGAAAGAAATGTAATGCAATCCCAACAAAAATATATGATTTTTTCATAGAATCCTTTTAAAAATGATGACGTCCTTGATTTGGAAGGGATTCCAACAGCTTTTCGTTGGAAAGGTGGAAAACCTATTAAGAAACTGGATACTCCGGATATTCTTAGCCCAATGAAATTTAAAGCCCTTTTTGCATAAGTCACAAGTTGTGGCTCACAACCACAACTCAAAAAACAACGACGAGATGAGATGCTAGCCGCATTTAAATTTTTCAATAGATTTTTGCGATTGAAATAAAATCAGAGTCTTAACTTCATAATGTTTCCACTTTTCTCAAAATCATGTGACCATTTTGAGTATTCATTTTACATTCACTTCTGATAAACAGTAAACATCTTATCTTTCATCATTGTTTTATCATGAATTTTGTTTGCTGTTCTTTTCCAGTCCATATTCCATTAAGAAGTAAGATTCCTCGGTTCTTTCATAACTATTCACTACTTGTTATCATGTTATCATATTTATTTATAATCTTATCAATATCATAATCTTTTGATACTATCTAAATTTTTCTTGTATTTTCACATAAATCATGCATGCATGCCTTTATATATCTAATGCCTATGCCTACCAAATATTGCTCTTGAAGCTTTTGTGATATATTATCATTTTATCATCATCATCTGTGAAAAAGCACATTTTTGTTCATACAGAAAAATTCTTGTTGCAGAACAGTTTTGCTTTGGGAGGCGGAAACTATACTCGCAGGTTTGACAGTCGACGACCGACACCAAAATTTTAGTTGAATTGCCAAAGGTAATAGAAATCTTTCACCAAATCAATCATTAAGCATGCAGTCAAATATAATTAGTGAAATAAAATGAGATCTTGTATAAAATGAAGACAAGGAATGCAGAGAAAGGGGTGGGTGTCCTGTGGTGAAGTAAAAAGTTTGCTGTTGTTTTGCTTTCAGAAACACACAGAGAGACATCATCTTGTCAGAAGTCAGAATGCCTTTCACTGAGAATGAAGTCATTGAAGGTTATGAGAACTTTCAAAGTAAGATCAAAACGTTCGAAAAGGACACATCTAAACAACCTCTATATTTACTTTTCACTGGAAGCGATGGAGCTGATGGAAAATCATGGTGCCCTGATTGCGTTGTTTGTGAGTGAAAGTTGAATATTTTTTTTTTACATTTCACTGCCATTGACATAAATTGTAGGATACAAATAGATGTTAAATTAAAGAAGATTAATAATTTCTGGATTGCTAACTTTAATTACAGTTGAGAAAGCTTGGGTTGACTTCAAGAAGAAAAATCCTATAGAGGAAGGCTGCTTGATTAGGTACTAAGGGCTTGGGGAGTATAATTAAATATATTAAAATTACATAAATGATGATGATGACTAGTTTGCTCTTAACTGTTTGATAATAAACCCACCATATCTCTTTTCTTTAGGGTGAAAGTTGGGCCCAGAGACTTTTGGAAAGACAAAAAATGTCCCTTCAGAACCGAAAAATCCTTACGGCTCACTTCAGTTCCAACACTTGTTAGATGGGGAACTCCGAAACGGCTCTCAGACGACCAAATTGTTGATCATGGATGTATTTCGATGCTTCTTGAAGATGATTAGATTAGTAAAACGCAACTGAATCTACGTATTAAAATATTAAGCTAAAATGTAACAGAAATGAGCTGTAAGCAAAATATCCTCGTTACACGGTCTTGTGTCATATATTTACGTAAATTACGTAAATATTTTAATTCCATATGAAAATGTATTTGATTACTTATCAATGAATCGTTTAAAATTAAATTGTTTGTTTGATAAGGTATGGCAAGTAAAGTATGATTTTTTTGAAGATGCAGAACAATTTATAAGTTTAAAATTTTGTGATTCACAAGCAAGCGTTTTGAAAATACATCAGGATAGGATACACGGTTTATTGACATTTTATACGTACATGGTTTTTATTAATAATTCGATCATCATAGACTACGCAGTTTTGAAATCGCTCTCATATATTGATCATGATGTGGTTTTGATCTCTACAATTTTCTAACTAAATGAACAGTAAGATATACATACAGTAAAGCATTAATAGTAATTTACAATCGGAGCCAGTACATGCCCGAGCGAAGACGATTGTAGTCAGGTAGTTGTTCAATAGGGCCTACACCTGCAACAGCAGGGCACTTATCGTAAACGTAATGCATACACACATCCTTAATAGTGGCAGCATCGACAGAGTTAATTCTCGCTTCTAATTCATGGACTGGAAGTCTTCGGTCGTAGCACAACATTTGACGGCCAATGTCTTCACAAATGGGAGTAGTTCCATCAAGCTGAAGAAGCATATTAGTTCTCAGCAGATTTCTTGCGCGCTCAACTTCGTGCTCAGTAACGTTTGTGCAGAGACGCATCCATTCACTTTGGAGGTTAAAGACGAAATCCTAAAAGAAAAATCAAGTCATGTTAGAATTAGAGAATTTTCTGTCTGAACTGACACAATAGTTCACAATATTTCAAACTACTCACGTCAATGGTTAATGGATCGCAAACGAAGTAAACGCCCCAAAGTCCAGTGTCCTTGTAGCAAGTGTTGAAGGCTTGAAATCCATGAGCGAGGCCAAGTTGAGATGCTGCCTGGGCTAAGTTAGATCCGCTGCAGCTTCCTCCAGCCTACAATTAAATGTTCACAATTTCTTTCTTGACACGCATGCTTGATTAAAAAAAACAATAAAATGGTATTCCAATCTAGACACTTACCATAGTACGATCCCATGATCCAATGATGGTGTTTGCAACCATCAATGGAATGTTGTCGGGATCCTTCCAACCGCAACCCTCAATGGCCATTGCAACATGAGCCAATGGCAAGGAGTCATCTCGAACTCGGATATCAGAGCCTGTGAAACGGCATGGTGCTGGCAACTCGGGGATGTTGGAATTAGTGTAAGCTACTGGCACTTTGCCGAAATGTGTATTGACTAGCTTCACCATTTCATCGTGGGGTACACCACCAGCTCCAGCGACTACCATGCGAGGTCCTTTGTAGTGTGTGTCGATATATTCAGTAAGATGACCACGTCCAATAGACTTGATGTTTTCAGTGGGGCCCAAGATTGTTCTGCCTAGTGGAGTTCCCTAAAAGATAAAATGAATGAATTCAAGTATTGCTTATGTTGGATATGAAGAACAGTTCTTTCTTGGAAAATTGCTTCTTTTTCTTCTTATCACAACAAACCTGGTAAGCAGTAGCATGAAGATGATCAAACACGACCTCTTGAAGATTTTGTTCAACCTCTTGCATTTCTCGCAAAATAACTCCACGTTCGCGTTCAATTTGTCTGTCTTCAAACCTAAAACAGATGAACAATGTTACAATTAAGCATTTCCAAAATTTAATGATCAACCCTGGCAATTCTTTTAAAATAACGGAAAATTACTTGGAATTGGTAAGAATATCTGAAAGAATTTCTAAGCACTTGTCGACATCTTTAGATAAGCATTTCGCATAAAAGACAGTCTGCTCCCTTGATGTGTAAGCATTCAAATGAGCCCCCATGTTCTCAATTTCCAATTCCAGGTCCTGTTGGGACCGCTTGTTGGTGCCCTACAACACAAGAAAAAAATAGTACACCATTTTATTTCCGATCGGTAATTACAGCACACTTCAATTACAAATCAAATCAGTTAACTTCATATACCTTGAAGGCCATGTGTTCAAGAAAATGGGCAACCCCATTATTTTCCTGATTTTCATAACGTGAACCGGCATCAATCCAAATCCCAACAGTTGCAGTTTGTGCCCCATTATCCTCAGTAGCTACACGAATCCCATTGTCAATCTGTGTCACACGAGTTGGGGGTTGGTTCATCAATGAACTTTTGTAACTGATTCCAGCTGAAGCAAACCTCCCATTGTTGGTGGAAAGTTGACGAGCCTGAAAATAATCCCACACATCACAATAATAAGTAATCAGTCTCAACCTTCCTAAACAATACATTACATTACAAACACAATAAAATCTCAGTTAATTTACCTGGGTTGGAAGTCGCTTTGATTGCCTCACTAAAAATCTCGCTGCTCGAAAAGCCATTGTTGATCTTGAGAGTCTTCACTGAAAAATACACAGAGTACCAAAATATTTATAAACTACACAGACACTGCCATTAAAACGTGTAAAAACTAACTGAACCAATCAAATCAAGAAATCACAGCACAAAAGCCTCTTAACTTACCCGAAATTCCAAGCGTAAAACACCAATTAAACAAGGTAATTAACAATTTTGAAGATTATTAAAGAGTTCCTTACAGTAGTAAAGCACCACCGCAATGGAGAATAGTGATCAAAGGCCAGATGATAGTAAAGAATGTATTCAACTCAACTCAACCCATTCATTTTGCATTAGAAAAGGGTTAAAAATACAAAGCGGCATATAAGCAGCCATACACCATACACCGATACACCCAATATCAGATGGTGGCGATTATCATCACAAGAAGTGCTCAATGTTTTGCAACTCTTTCTATTCTTTCTAAATTTTAGAAATAGATGGCGCGGCAAACGCTGTTGCACTTTGTTGATTTACTTTGCCACTTTTACAGCGTAATCCGCTCACACTCGATTCCAATTTGATTGCTTTGTTGGGTTACGTAGCGTCGCGTCGCGTTCTGCTTGTCATTTCTCAAACCTTTCGCGTTTTTGCTTCTTTTCTTCCTATTCAAATTAGATTGTTTACGTTTTGCTGGAGAAAAGAGTGTTTTTACGCTTTCGTTGCTTTTTCGCGAGCATTTTTGAGAAACTAATTTGCATATTATTTTTGCTTTTATTACTGCAAACTAGAAAACTGTGAGTAATTTTCTCTAGTTTCCAGACAAGGGGTTTGGTTTTCAAGATATCAGTTTTTGTGGAAGGGCACTTGGATCTGGATTCAAGGTTGGTCGGTTCGGCAGTTAGCTCTGAGTCTTCAGGAGTGAAAGTCGTATTCTGTCTTGTGCTCTGTTCTGGAAGCGCATCGGAATTTCAATTTTTTTTAAATTGCTTGTGTGGTTAAATTAATTGCTGAGGATTGACTAGTTAATTGTTTGAGTATAATTTTCTTTCGTTAAAGTTTTTGTGAAACATGGCTTCAATTCAGGGTCCCTCATCATCCCAAGGATCTTCTGCTGCGGCTGCGATGATGCTACCGCCCCCGTCCATGCCGGCAACTGGATCCCTTTATGGTGCTTTCGAGGAATGTGATCGTCAAGCTCGTCAACGGAAGTATCAGATTGCGGAGTTGGAAGATAAAATTGAACGTAAGTGCATATATTTTTTGTATTTGTTAGATTTGATGTAAATCATATTTTGTTTGAGTTATTTTGTATAGATAGAATGATGACCTACATAAACTATAACGGAGATCGTTTAGCTCCAGGATTAACTTTTTTCTTACTTTTGTGTTTTTTAGATGTGAAGAAGACCCGGAAGCAGAGCCGGGAAACGATTACTAAGCTAAGAGCCGACATTGCGAGTATGGAAGGGGAGGCGAAGGCTGCTGAGATGATGTATGAAAATAAACTTAAGGAGAAGGAATTGTAAGTGGATTAATATTTATATTTCTGTTACATGTATAATAGCATCAAGCATGGTTTTAATTTTGTTTTTGCAATATCTAAATAGGATGGAGAATAAATTCCGAGATTTGTCTAAGGAGATGGACAAAGTTACTGAAGATATTGGACGAAAGAAAGCTCGGGTGCAAGAAATCAAGCTGTTCCGCCAGGAGAAGATTGACTATCTGATTAAGACTGAAGCGAAGTTTATGGTTAGCTCAATGAATTACTATCTTTGAAGTTCAAGTTAAGTTAGTTTGTCAATGCTAGTTAAATTAAAACTAAACGATTATATTTCTTATTTAACACCCATGTGCACAGAATCAGTACAGACAGAACCCGAAGACTGCAAAAGTGATTGAAGCCAAAGAAAAGGCAGACGAGTTAGAAGTTATCGTTCGCGAGAAGAGACAGGAATTGGGCCAGCGGAGAAGGAACTATCAGGAGCTCAAAACCAAACATGATGAGGCTTGGGAAGTGTTCAAGAAAAAATGCGTGAAAATGGCAGAATTCTATGTCGAGAGCCAGAAGAAGAAGCAGGAACTGCAACGACTTCGCGGTGAGTACGAGAAAACGTTTAGAAAAGTCGGAGGTGGTATTGCAGCTCGCCAGTCCCAGAAGCCATTGGAGGCGCCGCCAAGTGTTGCCGGTGTTTCGAGGTCTACATTTCTGAAACCAATTACTACGCCCAACAGAACGGAAGGATTTGGATCTAGGTTTGGAGTTGCTACCTCCATTTACCGGCGGTCTTCCACATTTCAGCAGTTAGATCGTATGTGCCAGTCCAACGTTGTAGCTGACAAACCTACAGATCGCCGATCATTCCAGATGGGCGACCGCGCCAGAACTTTCCTATCCACTGGAAGCTCCTTGCAAAATGCATCAGCGCTAGCGATCCAAATCCGGTCTAAATTGAAGGACACCGTCACCGTTCAGCCCATGCCAAGGAACCAGGAACCACGTAATCTGAACATCGCTTCTGCGGCTAAGGTACGTTTCAAAACTATAAAAAATGCATGTACAAACTAACTGTTTCTCATGACTTTTTTATTTCATGTTTATAGGCTATAGTATCAGGGACTGCAGCGTTTTGTCATCCTCGTCAGGAAAGAGATGCCCAGCCACCTGTAATCGATCTCTGCACTCCACCTCCACCACGGTCAAATCTAGGTGCTGGTGATCCTCACCAAATGGAGCAAATGGAAGTCACTGAAGACATGGGAAAGGAGCATCCCGAACAGGAGAAGATACAAGAAATATCAGATCCTGGAACCTTCCAAGAAATGGCTGAACCAGTTACTGGAGCAGGGCACTCTGAGGTTCAGCCCCAGCCAGCTTGCAATGGTTCGAATGTTTTCAAATTGTTATCTCTACATGAGATCTGAATTATTCAAAAAATATTGACTACGTCAAGCCAATTTGAAAAACTTGTATTTTTTATTATCATTTTTTATGTAGATGGTCTGCTTCAGATGCCAACCCAGCCAAATGGGTTATTTTTTACTACTGGTGGCGAAACAGCCAACTCTCCAACCAAATCCCCTCCTGACGGATCCTCATTTAACAATATCTTTGGAGGAATGAGTTCCGGGGAACCGTCTACATCAGGAGGTAGTGGAGGATTCAATCTTTTTGGTGGCGATCCTTTCTCCAGTGGGTCCACTCCAACAACCACTCAAGTTGATAATACTTTCGGGTTTTTCTTTTAAATCAAAATGTGTGTACAATGTACAATCCCCATTATTTGTTCAACTTGCTATGTATTATTTTGTTTTAAAATTCATGTGCAACTCATGTACAAAACCTTTTGTTCATCATTCAATTACATTTTCGTACCATTTAACTATGCTGTTTTTTTTAACTTGATTTTCGATTGAAGTGTAATTTTTAACTGAATTTTAAAAGCAATTTTGTAGTTTTTTATGCTGTTTTAAATGTATATCTCTAAATCTAAAATCAACTAAGGTATACTGATGAAATAAAATATGCTATAATAACCTATTAATTCTACGTACGTACACAAACACAAAATTACTTTCCTCATCATGACCAAATTGCGTGCATTATGAATACCTAGTGTCAGTCAAGGCATCTGCATTTGATTACGTAGTTTCAAAAAATCTAAATTAGCAATGCACCGAGGGCAAGTAGAGGGTATGTGGTTGTAATATTGCGTGTTTTTCGTTAGTATAACATTCCATTGTTGCAATCGCAGAATCATGCAAAATAAAATCATAACTTCAATTGCATAGACAAAATTGCAAAAAATATTAGTGAATTCAACAAAATATATTGAGTTATATTATAAATTAGTACCTTCGTCATATTTCCTTGCATGTCTCCATATAAAAACGAAAATCAAATATGAAGTGAACTTCAAATGACACTTGCTGTATGACATATTTTCTAAAACTCTAAAAACTTCTAATTACTTTTTTTCCATTGGAAATAATTATACTAAAGTTTAATGAAAGGGTTTTATAGGATGCGGCAAGTGATAATTATGAATAATAGTGTCAATTTATAATGTTAATTTACGGATTAAAAGTTAAAAAACATGTCAATACTCGTTTACTACGGAGGCATTGCCTTCAAAGCAGTTGTTGGAGTACTTGGTTATTCATAATTTCGCAAGTGTTTCAGTCAACATTTTGTTTTATAGTAGTGCATGGAGCAGCAACGGTAAGAGTTTAACAAAAACACATCAAAAAATTAATTATACTTTGACTGTTCTCATACAAAGAAGTGTAAAATACTTTTGTTTAAATATTTCAAGGGAGTAGCAACAGATTCCCACGACATAGCAGAGTTGACCTTTCTATCAAAAGCGAATGAGTTTAGACTCCATGAAAGTGAATACCATGTGGTGAATCTTGATATTCCAGCTAAAAATGCTTCCTACACAATGCATCTAAGTAGACCACACGACTTATTCCATCCAGAACATTTGTACGCAGTAATTAATTAATTATTTAATCCATGTTTTTACTTTTCGCATAAACTGTACATTAAATCATTGTTTTTTAGAGATTTAAAAACCGAAGAAATCGATCAATATGAATGCGTTTACACTGGGACCCTCACTTCATCTGATGGAAAGGATGTTGGAATGGCATCCTTATCTTCGTGTTTTCATGAAACCGGTTTTGTAATTGAGTTAATTTTTTTCCAAAAATATATGTGTTTTAAATAGAATGACTAATAGTTTTGCTGATTTTTGAATAGGAAGGTCTATTATTGTTGGGAAATGAACATTATCAACTTGCCCCAGCTTCCTTGCATCCACCACTTCATCTTTCACGGTACAGAAGATTAGCTAAAACTAACTCTGGAATGGCTCAACAAAAATCCAATTTAAAAGTAATTCACAACTTTAAGCCAGCTGCGTCTTCCAAAGCTAAAACCACCCCAAAAAGGAATCGTATAGACAGTAAACGCCTGTCCGACGAAGATATGAAAAAAGCAAGACAGCAAATGATTAAAGATCAAGAGTCTTTGGACGATGAATCGGATGACGATGATGACTCTGGAGAAAACAATAAAGGAGGTCAAGAATCATCTTCATCAAGTCCAATTTATGCAACTCGTCAAGTAACCAAAAAAGTTGCGAAGAAGAATGGGAAGCAGAGTAAGAACCGGGTTATCGAGTTGGCAATTTTTACTGATGAAGCTTTTTATAGAAAATGGGCAGCAAAGTATCCAGATGATACTGTCAAGAAAATTAATCAATATATTCTTACACTGGTTAACAATGTAATAGTAATAATAGCATATTAGTAAGAATTAAGGGACTTTTTCGTTGAAGTAAGCTAAGTCTTGTTATTTTTCGGTTAGATGAATTATCTGTACCAGCAACCATCAATGGGTCCCAAGATGTCTTTTCGTCTTGTGAATTTGGGAATACAAAAGGACATTCCAAATGGTCTGACGCCATCCACCACAGCAGAAAGATATTTGGATAACTTTTGTAAGTTTGCTGGTCAAAAGGACAAGAATGGAGCTATATGGGATCATGCGATGATGATAACTGGCTTGGAACTGAAAGATCAAACTGGAGGCGACAATCTTGGTAAAAATATTATTTGTACACATTCAAAACAAATTGTTTAAAGAATGTCGGAAGACTTTTAATGAATTGATTAAATCATTAGGAATCGCTTTCACTTCTACCATGTGTCTTCGATATTGGAGTTGTTCTGTGGTGGAATATAATAAAGGGTTTGAAACCGGATTCACTGCAGCTCATGAATTGGGTCATAGCTTGGGAATAGAGCATGATGGAGAGGATATGAATGTCAAGTGTGATCCTGCCAAGTTTATCATGGCGGCTCTTGCAGGCATGCAAAATATTCATGAAAATATGTAGGTCAAAGAATATAGTTCAGCTTTGAAGGTTTCATAACACTTTTCCTGAATTAGGAAACGGTCAAGTAAACTGGTCGAAATGTTCTAGCGTTAATGCGCAAAACTTCCTTGCTTCTGGGGATAACCGACGAGACGTTAAAGATCCTTCTACTGTTCCACGCTGTTTAACAAAAAAAGGTTCGAAAAGGTCAAGCATTAGATATAAAACGGGAAAATTTCCTGGAAGTGTTTTTAACGCTCAGAGGCAGTGTCAACAAGTATGTGGCGACAACTGCGCCCCCTACGCAGTGAATAAGGCTCCTTACAATGTAAGGACTATCGTTTATAAAGCTTTTAATACTGACGTTTTTTTCAAATTATGGTTTCATTGCCCATTGCACATGTCATAGCAAAGCTAATTATTGTCGTTTTAGAACATTTGTACCATGTTACATTGCCAAGATCAGTCGAAGCAAATTGTACCTGCACATCCAGCGCTGGAGGGGACATCATGTGGTCAGGGAAAACAGGTATTTTAGTTTTTAAAATAGAATCTACAGAGTATACAAGACTATAACCTTTTTTCAAATTAAATCAAGCCCAGTGTTCAAGATATTTTAAAAGGTTGCGAATAATCACTTTTTATTAATTTTAGAGAATGTGTAGAAACGGAAGATGCCAATAAATATTTTTCTTTGAATCATTCGTCTCTGTTTCGTTTTATTTTCCAAATTGTAAATTGAAGCTTGATTTGTCAACTAGTCAGTCTTTTGAGAGTAGACTTTTTAGTATTTAAGGAATGATGAGATGATTTCAAATAAATTATTTGAGTAAGATGACGATAACAACATGCATTATTTTTACACGCATCATAAACGTGCATATGTTGAATGATGAGAGCAATTTATTTTGTTTTTGCTAGCAGAATAAATTGGAGTTTAATATCGAATTCAGTCACGAATATTGAACTCGATGAACTTATTACAATCGCTTTGCATGATTTGGCATACTATAAAAAATGACTGAGTAATGAAGTTATTTTCTAAAAGGACGAATCGCATGAACTCTAATAATGAATCTCACAAACACAATCAATAATTCACTATTATAAAGTGGAGGAGGATGTACGCCTGCATAACATCTTTTACTTTTAGTCATTATATCCTAATATTTCACAGGTTTTTAATTAAAAAAGAAAGAATTGATAAGCCAATTCTTTGCGTACACTATAATTGTGTCAGTTACACGTTGTCCAACCACAAATACAAATGTGTAAATTTCTGAAGTAACGAGAAGATTTTGTGGTACGTTCAGTATAAGTTAATTGGGGTAATGGGGTAAGTACATGAATAGAAACAATCTAATTGTTGTAATTGTAGAAATTTTTGTCGTCCACTACATCGTTACATCGTGTGAAATGATTTAAAAAAAACTACAAATATGTTAACAGTAAGGAAGGATACTGTTCAAAATATAATAAGTGACATGTGAAAGTCCAAATATGCTAATGTCACGTCACGAAAAATAATGATAGCATTTTTATAATTATGCTCTGGTTTATAAAAGCTCAATTCAATAATATATAAGCACGTTCACGATTGAATGAAATTGTTGTTGTTGCAAATATATAACGAACATTTAAGTTTGCACGAATTGACGTATATTGATGATGGTGACACGCGAGAAGGTATTGAGGAAAATCCATTTTCATGTGATTTTATGACAATAGATAC